>JAKUCM010000104.1:0-65269 GCA_023374145.1 Lepidium sativum | reverse complement strand
AACTCAAAGGATAAAACCTAGACTTCATAACTCATCTAAAGTAGTTCACGACATGTTCACCAAAGGACACACCTTCTAGACTAAGGCCAGAATGATCACGTTGCGACCTAGGATACAACCCTAAGTTGGCTTAGCACATATCGTATGTCAAAACGACATTACATTGCGTTGAACTTATTAAAAGAGACCAAATGTGTTGAAGGAGCATATGAACATGAATAACTAAAAGAATTAAGCTAGACTTCATAAGTCAATTAATTTAGTTCACGACATGTTTACCAAAGGACATACCTTCTAGATTAAGGCCAGAATGATCGTGTTGCAACCTAGGAAACTACCCTAAGTTGGCTAAGCCCACAATCGTATGTCAAAACGACATTACATTGCGTTGAACTTATTAAAAGAGACCAAATGTGTTGAAGGAGCATATGAACATGAATAACTAAAATAATTAAGCTAGACTTCATAAGTCAATTAATTTAGTTCACGACATGTTTACCAAAGGACATACCTTCTAGATTAAGGCCAAAATGATCGTGTTGCAACCTAGGAAACTACCCTAAGTTGGCTAAGCCCACAATCGTATGTCAAAACGACATTACATTGCGTTGAAATTATTAAATGAGATCACATGTGTTGAAGGATCTTATGAACATGGATAACTCTACGAATTAAGCTACACTTTATAACTCAACTAAAGTAGTTCACGACATTTTCACCAAACGACATACCTTGATATAAGAATGGGAAGCTCCACTTCAATCTCGAACTCAAGAATCGATTGGTGGAATTTGAGTTCAACTTCAGCACCATTGGAACGTGGAAATGGCTATGGAACCAAGAAGAAGAGTGATCCCATGTAACACATTCCTACCTTGATGCTTGAGATGAGTATTCAAGAAGATTAACCAAAGAATGTGTAGTCCTATTACATTCTTTTTTCCCTTAAGTGAGTTTTATCCCATTGGGTTTTTCTCCTTAAGGTTTTTAATGAGGTAATTGGGCTACACTAGCAAGAGACTCTTTTGGTTAATGAGTTTTAAGCCCATAAGAGATCCAAAAACGTGGCTTAAGACTCCAAGGGTCATTTGAGAAGTCGAAGAAGTGATTAATGCATTTTGTATTTCCAAGATAGATTTATTATTCCTTGTTTTTCCTAAGTTGTCTTGGGAATGCCCAAGCTTTTTCTTCTTCCTCTCCTTTATATTTTTGTGGCCTACATTAGAAAAGACAATCTATCTTTTTATAAAAAAAAAAACCTCTTTTAAGTATAGATTCATGGATCAGTTTTTGTTTGTCGATTATTGATCTTTTTCCACTTATCAAAGGGTCTTCCGCAACCTTTTGTGGCGTCAATCATTCCACCATATTGTGTTTGAGTCGTAAGTCGTCTCTAACCCAAGAATATCCATCTTTGAACTCGTCTTTAAGTTTGTTTGTCGTCTCAAAGTCGAGCAACCTAACTCCATATCCTCCAAGTGACGAAATTGGGATTGATTCCTTTGAGGGATTGTATCATACCTTCTAGATTAAGGCCAAAGTGATCGTATTGCAACCTATGAAAACACTATAAGTAGGCTTTGCACACTATCTCATGTCAAAGTGACATTACATTGCATTGAACTTACTATAAGAGATCACATGTGTTCAAGGATCTTACGAACATGGATAACTCAAAGGATAAAACCTAGACTTCATAACTCATCTAAAGTAGTTCACGACATGTTCACCAAAGGACACACCTTCTAGACTAAGGCCAGAATGATCACGTTGCGACCTAGGACACCACCCTAAGTTGGCTTAGCACATATCGTATGTCAAAACGACATTACATTGCGTTGAACTTATTAAAAGAGACCAAATGTGTTGAAGGAGCATATGAACATGAATAACTAAAAGAATTAAGCTAGACTTCATAAGTCAATTAATTTATTTCACGACATGTTTTCCAAAGGACATACCTTCTAGATTAAGGCCAGAATGATCGTGTTGCAACCTAGGAAACTACCCTAAGTTGGCTAAGCCCACAATCGTATGTCAAAACGACATTACATTGCGTTGAAATTATTAAATGAGATCACATGTGTTGAAGGATCTTATGAACATGGATAACTCTACGAATTAAGCTACACTTTATAACTCAACTAAAGTAGTTCACGACATTTTCACCAAACGACATACCTTGATATAAGAATGGGAAGCTCCACTTCAATCTCGAACTCAAGAATCGATTGGTGGAATTTGAGTTCAACTTCAGCACCATTGGAACGTGGAAATGGCTATGGAACCAAGAAGAAGAGTGATCCCATGTAACACATTCCTACCTTGATGCTTGAGATGAGTATTCAAGAAGATTAACCAAAGAATGTGTAGTCCTATTACATTCTTTTTCCCTTAAGTGAGTTTTATCCCATTGGGTTTTTCTCCTTAAGGTTTTTAATGAGGTAATTGGGCTACACTAGCAAGAGACTCTTTTGGTTAATGAGTTTTAAGCCCATAAGAGATCCAAAAACGTGGCTTAAGACTCCAAGGGTCATTTGAGAAGTCGAAGAAGTGATTAATGCATTTTGCATTTCCAAGATAGATTTATTATTCCTTGTTTTTCCTAAGTTGTCTTGGGAATGCCCAAGTTTTTTCTTCTTCCTCTCCTTTATATTTTTGTGGCCTACATTAGAAAAGACAATCTATCTTTTTATAAAAAAAAAAAACCTCTTTTAAGTATAGATTCATGGATCAGTTTTTGTTTGTCGATTATTGATCTTTTTCCACTTATCAAAGGGTCTTCCGCAACCTTTTGTGGCGTCAATCATTCCACCATATTGTGTTTGAGTCGTAAGTCGTCTCTAACCCAAGAATATCCATCTTTGAACTCGTCTTTAAGTTTGTTTGTCGTCTCAAAGTCGAGCAACCTAACTCCATATCCTCCAAGTGACGAAATTGAGATTGATTCCTTTGAGGGATTGTATCATACCTTCTAGATTAAGGCCAAAGTGATCGTATTGCAACCTATGAAAACACTATAAGTAGGCTTTGCACACTATCTCATGTCAAAGTGACATTACATTGCATTGAACTTACTATAAGAGATCACATGTGTTCAAGGATCTTACGAACATGGATAACTCAAAGGATAAAACCTAGACTTCATAACTCATCTAAAGTAGTTCACGACATGTTCACCAAAGGACACACCTTCTAGACTAAGGCCAGAATGATCACGTTGCGACCTAGGACACCACCCTAAGTTGGCTTAGCACATATCGTATGTCAAAACGACATTACATTGCGTTGAACTTATTAAAAGAGACCAAATGTGTTGAAGGAGCATATGAACATGAATAACTAAAAGAATTAAGCTAGACTTCATAAGTCAATTAATTTATTTCACGACATGTTTTCCAAAGGACATACCTTCTAGATTAAGGCCAGAATGATCGTGTTGCAACCTAGGAAACTACCCTAAGTTGGCTAAGCCCACAATCGTATGTCAAAACGACATTACATTGCGTTGAACTTATTAAATGAGATCACATGTGTTGAAGGATCTTATGAACATGGATAACTCTACGAATTAAGCTAGACTTTATAACTCAACTAAAGTAGTTCACGACATTTTCACCAAACGACATACCTTGATATAAGAATGGGAAGCTCCACTTCAATCTCGAACTCAAGAATCGATTGGTGGAATTTGAGTTCAACTTCAGCACCATTGGAACGTGGAAATGGCTATGGAACCAAGAAGAAGAGTGATCCCATGTAACACATTCCTACCTTGATGCTTGAGATGAGTATTCAAGAAGATTAACCAAAGAATGTGTAGTCCGATTACACTCTTTTTCCCTTAAGTGAGTTTTATCCCATTGAGTTTTTCTCCTTAAGGTTTTTAATGAGGTAATTGGGCTACACTAGCAAGAGACTCTTTTGGTTAATTAGTTTTAAGCCCATAAGAGATCCAAAAACGTGGCTTAAGACTCCAAGGGTCATTTGAGGAGTCGAAGAAGTGATTAATGCATTTTGCATTTCCAAGATAGATTTATTATTCCTTGTTTTTCCTAAGTTGTCTTGGGAATGCCCAAGCTTTTTCTTCTTCCTCTCCTTTATATTTTCGTGGCCTACATTAGAAAAGACAATCTATCTTTTTATATAAAAAAAACCTCTTTTAAATATAGATTCATGGATCAGTTTTTGTTTGTCGATTATTGATCTTTTTCCACTTATCAAAGGGTCTTCTGCAACCTTTTGTGGCGTCAATCATTCCACCATATTGTGTTTGAGTCGTAAGTCGTCTCTAACCCAAGAATATCCATCTTTGAACTCGTCTTTAAGTTTGTTTGTCGTCTCAAAGTCGAGCAACCTAACTCCATATCCTCCAAGTGACGAAATTGGGATTGATTCCTTTGTGGGATTGTATCATACCTTCTAGATTAAGGCCAAAATGATCGTATTGCAACCTATGAAAACACTATAAGTAGGCTTTGCACACTATCTCATGTCAAAGTGACATTACATTGCGTTGAACTTACTATAAGAGATCACATGTGTTCAAGGATCTTACGAACATGGATAACTCAAAGGATAAAACCTAGACTTCATAACTCATCTAAACTAGTTCACGACATGTTCACCAAAGGACACACCTTCTAGACTAAGGCCAGAATGATCACGTTGCGACCTAGGATACAACCCTAAGTTGGCTTAGCACATATCGTATGTCAAAACGACATTACATTGCGTTGAACTTATTAAAAGAGACCAAATGTGTTGAAGGAGCATATGAACATGAATAACTAAAAGAATTAAGCTAGACTTCATAAGTCAATTAATTTAGTTCACGACATGTTTACCAAAGGACATACCTTCTAGATTAAGGCCAGAATGATCGTGTTGCAACCTAGGAAACTACCCTAAGTTGGCTAAGCCCACAATCGTATGTCAAAACGACATTACATTGCGTTGAACTTATTAAAAGAGACCAAATGTGTTGAAGGAGCATATGAACATGAATAACTAAAATAATTAAGCTAGACTTCATAAGTCAATTAATTTAGTTCACGACATGTTTACCAAAGGACATACCTTCTAGATTAAGGCCAGAATGATCGTGTTGCAACCTAGGAAACTATGATGTGTCTGCATTTTACCACATTTTAGGACCATTATTTAGCATGTTTTGCATTCCTACTTGCATTATTATCATTGTTTTAGGTTCCTTTTAGCATAATTTGCATTATTAGTATCGGGCATTGCATACATTGCATAAAAGGGACTTTTAGGTACTTTTTGGATCTTATCACGAAGTATTTCGGAGTACAAGAAGACCAATGAGGAATCGACTGGTCTAAGGTTGAAGTTCAAGATGCAAACTAGAAGATTTGTCACTCGAGTCTCCGACACTCGAGCATGACACTCGACCATCACTTGGTCGAGTGCCTTTACGGACCAGAACTGAGACTTTAGACGAAGATTGAATCTTTGGGCTTCTCTGCGAAAAAGGCCCATCAAAAGCCCCTTTGTGCAAGCCCAATTATCTTTTAGTTCTTTTCTATTTTTCTTTCTTAGGGAAATTTCCTTTTAACTTTTAAAAGGAAATTCCCATTTTTCTTTCAAGGGAATTTTTCCCTTTTTCTCTTTAAGTATTTTTCCTTTTTCTTTAAGATCTTTTGGTCTATAAATTGTACTAGAATTTCTACTTTCAAAATACAATCTTTTCCAGCAAAATTTCGAGTTCTTTCTTTTAGCAATTTACGATTTTAAGTCTTAAGTTTATGCAATTGATTTTCGATTTTAAGTCTATGTTTTATTTCATGAATTCTGAGTAAGTTAGTCTAGGGTTCTTGAGGAAAGGGTGAGATTAGGGGAAAACTTAGGGATTTCTAGATTTGTCTATGTTTAAATAAGGTCTTAGATCTCTTTAGTTTAAGTGTTCTTAATGCTTGTTTCTTTCTGATCAATTGAAATTCGATCTCTTGGTGAATCCCCCCCCCCCCCGAGAGGCGTTTGGGGAATCACTTGAACATGCTTGAATTAAGATAGCATCTTCCTAGCTCAAGAGATTGATTGTCTAGGGTGTTATTAGGCTTTGTAAGGTCCATACTTAAGGCCTCTTGAATTTCCAATCGTTGGGCGAGAGTCAAGTCAGGTTGTCTTTTAGGAGAGGTCCCATTGCGCGAGAGCGAATGTGATTACTTTGTGATTCCTTGCTTAGAGGTCATCTAAATAGGTTGATAGATAAGTCTAGAACCCCTAGGAATACCCTAATCATTGATCCTAATCCTCGAGAACCCGTTTTTCCTTTATTGAATTTTCGTAATTTTAATACTCTGCTTTAGGTTGAGATTTCGTGTTGCACTTTATCATTAGTTTCACTATTGCTTTACTTTTAATGCTCTGTCTTATATTCTAATACTCTGTTTCATTTTTAGCATTTTTAAGATTTCATTATCACCTAGGATAGATCACCACTTGCTAAAACCGAATCTGGCTTAGATTAGAATAAGTAGATTATATCTTGATTGCTAGTTACTCTCCCAGTGGATTGACACCATACTGTACTGCAATTGATTACATAAACAGTTTGGTATTTGAGAAAACACCGCAAAAACTTGTTTATCAAATTGGCGCCGTTGCCAACTGGGATTAGTTAGCTACAATTAGGAAAATCACTTTTCTGAGACTAAGTTTTATTATCCTATTATTCTAAAATCGTTTCTGGTTTTCTCTTTGTTTTCAGGTACACTCGATCAACAAGCTCGACCAAGACAACTCGAGCTCGTTGATTTTTCTTCTGTATCCGGAGAGCTCTAGCAGAACCAAGAAACATTCGATCACTACACTCGAGCACCACCCGCTCGAGTGTCATTTCCGACGAAACAAATCACTTGCATGAATACCAGATCCCGTGGTAGTGAAGACCTCATTCCATACTCTGACAGAATAGACCGTTTGCCTCATGAATACTTGCGAGAACAACGGAACAGATTGAACGAAGAATACACGGATCAGGTTAACATGGAAGAACAAGTACAAGCTACTGAACTAGGAACTCGTCCTAGGAGAGTTAGACACATTGGTGCCGGTGATGCTCCCAGTATCCACACTCAACGCCATGGAATTGTCCCACCAGCCATCGCCAACAACAACTTTGAGATTAAGAGTGGAATGATCTCCATGGTTCAGAACAGTAAATTTCATGGTTTACCTTCTGAGGACCCACTTGATCATCTTGATGAATTTGAAAGACTAACCAGTCTGACAAAAATAAACGGGGTTAGTGAGGATGCTCTGAAATTGCGATTGTTTCCTTTCTCTCTTGGAGACAAAGCACATCTATGGGAAAAACACTTGCCACAAGGATCTATCACATCATGGGACGCCTGCAAAGAAGCATTTCTAGGCAAATTCTTTTCAAATTCCAGAACTGCGAAACTTCGCAATTCCATCTCTGGTTTTAAGCAAAACCATTCAGAAACATTCTCTGAGGCTTGGGAACGATTCAAGATGTACCAATCGCAATGTCCTCATCACGGTTTCACTACTGAGTCCCTTCTCAGTACTCTCTACAGAGGCGTGATCCCAAAGATACGCATGTTGCTAGATACAGCCAGCAATGGGAATTTTCTGAATAAAGATGTGGATGATGGATGGGAATTAGTGGAGAATTTAGCTCAAGCAGACGGCCAATACAGTGAAGACTATGATCGAACTCCTAGAGGCGTAACGGATTCAGATATGGTTAGTAGAAAGGAGCTCAAAGCCATACAAGACAAACTAGACAAGCTACTTTCAGCTCATCATAAGCAAGTACACCATGTCAGTGAAATAGAACGGGTTGAAGAAGAGGATGACGAGGTTGAAGAGGTCAATTTCGTACAGAACCAAAGCAACAATTTCAGACAATTCAACAGCTATAAACCTAACCCCAACCTATCCTACAGAAACACAAATGTAGCGAATCCAAACGACCAGGTGTACCCACCCAAACCACATCCGCAACCACAATCAAAACCATTCATACCCAAACAACAGTACCAGCAAACACACCACCAACCACCTACTGGATACAACACCCAACCACCACCACAAACACCTGAAGTGATGGACATCTTGCAGCAGATACTAAAGGGACAGACAGCCAGCGCTTCCGAATTAACACGGAAATTTGCTGAAGTACATGCTAAGATCGATGCTTCACATAATGAACTCAACTGCAAATTTGAGACTCTCAATGCTCGTCTCAAATATGTAGAGAATTAACAAGGATCTTCATCAACCAACAAACAAACCGGACAGCTACCTGGAAAAGCTGTTCAAAATCCTAAGGAGTATCACGCCAACGCCATTACACTCCGCAGTGGCCGTGAATTGCTAATTCGTGCTGAACCAACAGAGAACACTGAGGACAGTGTCCTTCCAGAAGGGGAGGATGATTTGGTCGAAGAACAGACAGAAATCAGCACGAAAAAGCCAAAATCCGTGACACTCGACCAACACACTCGAGCACCACCTGCTCGAGTGTCCGAAGATCGGCCTAGAAACACAACCGATATACAAAAAGACCCAAAGACGTTTGCTCCACCTCCTTTCAAACCACAACTTCCTTTTCCACAGAGATTCAAAAAGGATGTTGCAGACAAGTACAAAGCTCTCTTTGAAAAGCAGATGAGGGACGTTGAAGTGAAAATACCAATTCTAGACGCCTTTATGCTAATGCCCCCTTATCAAAAGTTTTTGAAAGACGCAGTCAAGGACAAAACACAAGAAGTTGAAGGGATGGTTGTGTTAACTCATGAGGTCAGTGCTATTATACAAAGAAAGGTTGTGCCTAAGAAGCTCGATGATCCAGGAACATTCACAATTCCATGTTCGCTTGGACCTCTCACATTCAGGAGTTGCTTGTGTGATTTAGGGGCATCGATCAGCCTAATGCCTCTAACAGTCGCCAAACGATTAGGGTTCGATAGATACAAGTCTTGTAGATATCTTTGGTACTAGCTGACAGATCGGTTAGGATTCCACATGGAATTCTAGAAGATTTACCAGTTCGGGTTGGAGGAGTAGAAATCCCCACGGATTTCGTTGTTCTAGATATGGGAGAAGAACCAAAGGACCCTTTGCTGTTTGGAAGGCCCTTCTTAGCCACTGCAGGAGCTGTGATCAATGTGCCAAAAGGAGAAATCGAACTCAACCTTGGGAAAGATTTCAAGATGACTTTCAGCATTAGTGACATATGATGTGTCTGCATTTTACCACATTTTAGGACCATTATTTAGCATGTTTTGCATTCATACTTGCATCATTATCATTGTTTTAGGTTCTTTTTAGCATAATTTGCATTATTAGTATCGGGCATTGCATACATTGTATAAAAGGGACTTTTAGGTACTTTTTGGAGCTTATCACGAAGTATTTCGGAGTACAAGAAGACCAATGAGGAATCGACTGGTCTAAGGTTGAAGTTCAAGATGCAAACTAGAAGATTTGTCACTCGAGTCTCCGACACTCGAGCATGACACTCGACCATCACTTGGTCGAGTGCCTTTACGGACCAGAACTGAGACTTTAGACGAAGATTGAATCTTTGGGCTTCTCTGCGAAAAAGGCCCATCAAAAGCCCCTTTGTGCAAGCCCAATTATCTTTTAGTTCTTTTCTATTTTTCTTTCTTAGGGAAATTTCCTTTTAACTTTTAAAAGGAAATTCCCATTTTTCTTTCAAGGGAATTTTTCCCTTTTTCTCTTTAAGTATTTTTCCTTTTTCTTTAAGATCTTTTGATCTATAAATTGTACTAGAATTTCTACTTTCAAAATACAATCTTTTCCAGCAAAATTTCGAGTTCTTTCTTTTAGCAATTTACGATTTTAAGTCTTAAGTTTATGCAATTGATTTTCGATTTTAAGTCTATGTTTTATTTCATGAATTCTGAGTAAGTTAGTCTAGGGTTCTTGAGGAAAGGGTGAGATTAGGGGAAAACTTAGGGATTTCTAGATTTGTCTATGTTTAAATAAGGTCTTAGATCTCTTTAGTTTAAGTGTTCTTAATGCTTGTTTCTTTCTGATCAATTGAAATTCGATCTCTTGGTGAATCCCCCCCGAGAGGCGTTTGGGGAATCACTTTAACATGCTTAAATTAAGATAGCATCTTCCTAGCTCAAGAGATTGATTGTCTAGGGTGTTATTAGGCTTTGTAAGGTCCATACTTAAGGCCTCTTGAATTTCCAATCGTTGGGCGAGAGTCAAGTCAGGTTGTCTTTTAGGAGAGGTCCCATTGCGCGAGAGCGAATGTGATTACTTTGTGATTCCTTGCTTAGAGGTCATCTAAATAGGTTGATAGATAAGTCTAGAACCCCTAGGAATACCCTAATCATTGATCCTAATCCTCGAGAACACGTTTTTCCTTATTGAATTTTCGTGATTTTAATACTCTGCTTTAGGTTGAGATTTCGTGCTGCACTTTATTAGTTTCATTATTGCTTTACTTTTAATGCTCTGTCTTACATTCTAATACTCTGTTTCATTTTTAGCATTTTTAAGATTTCATTATCACCTAGGATAGATCACCACTTGCTAAAACCGAATCTGGCTTAGATTAGAATAAGTAGATTATATCTTGATTGCTAGTTACTCTCCCAGTGGATTGACACCATACTGTACTGCAATTGATTACATAAACAGTTTGGTATTTGAGAAAACACCGCAAAAACCTGTTTATCAAATTGGCGCCGTTGCCAACTGGGATTAGTTAGCTACAATTAGGAAAATCACTTTTCTGAGACTAAGTTTTATTATCCTATTATTCTAAAATCGTTTCTGGTTTTCTCTTTGTTTTCAGGTACACTCGATCAACAAGCTCGACCAAGACAACTCGAGCTCGTTGATTTTTCTTCTGTATCCGGAGAGCTCTAGCAGAACCAAGAAACACTCGATCACTACACTCGAGCACCACCCGCTCGAGTGTCATTTCCGACGAAACAAATCACTTGCATGAATACCAGATCCCGTGGTAGTGAAGACCTCATTCCATACTCTGACAGAATAGACCGTTTGCCTCGTGAATACTTGCGAGAACAACGGAACAGATTGAACGAAGAATACACGGATCAGGTTAACATGGAAGAACAAGTACAAGCTACTGAACTAGGAACTCGTCCTAGGAGAGTTAGACACATTGGTGCCGGTGATGCTCCCAGTATCCACACTCAACGCCATGGAATTGTCCCACCAGCCATCGCCAACAACAACTTTGAGATTAAGAGTGGAATGATCTCCATGGTTCAGAACAGTAAATTTCATGGTTTACCTTCTGAGGACCCACTTGATCATCTTGATGAATTTGAAAGACTAACCAGTCTGACAAAAATAAACGGGGTTAGTGAGGATGCTCTGAAATTGCGATTGTTTCCTTTCTCTCTTGGAGACAAAGCACATCTATGGGAAAAACACTTGCCACAAGGATCTATCACATCATGGGACGCCTGCAAAGAAGCATTTCTAGGCAAATTCTTTTCAAATTCCAGAACTGCGAAACTTCGCAATTCCATCTCTGGTTTTAAGCAAAACCATTCAGAAACATTCTCTGGGGCTTGGGAACGATTAAAGATGTACCAATCGCAATGTCCTCATCACGGTTTCACTACTGAGTCCCTTCTCAGTACTCTCTACAGAGGCGTGATCCCAAAGATACGCATGTTGCTAGATACAGCCAGCAATGGGAATTTTCTGAATAAAGATGTGGATGATGGATGGGAATTAGTGGAGAATTTAGCTCAAGCAGACGGCCAATACAGTGAAGACTATGATCGAACTCCTAGAGGCGTAACGGATTCAGATATGGTTAGTAGAAAGGAGCTCAAAGCCATACAAGACAAACTAGACAAGCTACTTTCAGCTCATCATAAGCAAGTACACCATGTCAGTGAAACAGAACGGGATGAAGAAGAGGATGACGAGGTTGAAGAGGTCAATTTCGTACAGAACCAAAGCAACAATTTCAGACAATTCAACAGCTATAAACCTAACCCCAACCTATCCTACAGAAACACAAATGTAGCGAATCCAAACGACCAGGTGTACCCACCCAAACCACATCCGCAACCACAATCAAAACCATTCATACCCAAACAACAGTACCAGCAAACACACCACCAACCACCTACTGGATACAACACCCAACCACCACAACAAACACCTGAAGTGATGGACATCTTGCAGCAGATACTAAAGGGACAGACAGCCAGCGCTTCCGAATTAACACGGAAATTTGCTGAAATACATGCTAAGATCGATGCTTCACATAATGAACTCAACTGCAAATTTGAGACTCTCAATGCTCGTCTCAAATATGTAGAGAATCAACAAGGATCTTCATCAATCAACAAACAAACCGGACAGCTACTTGGAAAAGCTGTTCAAAATGCTAAGGAGTATCACGCCAACGCCATTACACTCCGTAGTGGCCGTGAATTGCTAATTCGTGCTGAACCAACAGAGAACACTGAGGACAGTGTCCTTCTAGAAGGGGAGGATGATTTGGTCGAAGAACAGACAGAAATCAGCACGAAAAAGCCAAAATCCGTGACACTCGACCAACACACTCGAGCACCACCTGCTCGAGTGTACGAAGATCAGCCTAGAAACACAACCGATATACAAAAAGACCCAAAGACGTTTGCTCCACCTCCTTTCAAACCACAACTTCCTTTTCCGCAGAGATTCAAAAAGGATGTTGCAGACAAGTACAAAGCTCTCTTTGAAAAACAGATGAGGGACGTTGAAGTGAAAATACCAATTCTAGACGCCTTTATGCTAATGCCCCCTTACCAGAAGTTTTTGAAAGAAGCAGTCAAGGACAGAACACAAGAAGTTGAAGGGATGGTTGTGCTAACTCACGAGGTCAGTGCTATTATACAAAGAAAGGTTGTGCCTAAGAAGCTCGATGATCCAGGAACATTCACAATTCCATGTTCGCTTGGACCTCTCACATTCAGGAGTTGCTTGTGTGATTTAGGGGCATCGATCAGCCTAATGCCTCTAACAGTCGCCAAACGATTAGGGTTTGATAGATACAAGTCTTGTAAGATATCTTTGGTACTGGCTGACAGATCGGTTAGGATTCCACATGGAATTCTAGAAGACTTACCAGTTCGGGTTGGAGGAGTAGAAATCCCCACGGATTTCGTTGTTCTAGATATGGGAGAAGAACCAAAGGACCCTTTGCTGTTTGGAAGGCCCTTCTTAGCCACTGCAGGAGCTGTGATCAATGTGCCAAAAGGAGAAATCGAACTCAACCTTGGGAAAGATTTCAAGATGACTTTCAGCATTAGTGACATAATGAAAAAACCGACCATTGAGGGTCAACGGTTCGTGGTACAAGAAATAGATGATCTTTCAAAGGACCTGTTTGGAGAATTGATGGAGAAAGACCACCTTGGTACTGCTTTGATAAAAGACGGTTGTGAAGGATACATATACGAAGAAACTGAGGTCTACAAAAGCCTGTTGGACTCTTGCAAATCACTGAAAGGTGAAAAACAGTTCGAAACTTTACACTCGACCTCAACACTCGAGCACACCAAGCTCGAGCATTCCGATTTAGCCTCTGGAAATCAACACTCGACCATAACACTCGACCACACTAAGGTCGAGTGTCCGCTCGATGATGACTGGTCGGAGCTCAAATCGCCGAAAGTGGAACTCAAACCACTCCCCTCCGGGCTCAGGTACGCATTTCTTGGATCTAACTCTACTTATCCAGTAATAGTAAATAATGCATTGAGTGATGATGAGTTAAACATGTTGCTTTCTGAATTAAGACGGTTTAGAAAAGCCTTAGGATACTCACTGTCTGACATTAGAGGGATCTCTCCCGATTTATGCACACACAGAATTCACCTTGAAAATGAATCTTATTCTAGCAGGGAACCTCAAAGGAGATTGAATCCGAATTTAAAGGAGGTCGTTAAGAAGAAATTTTAAAACTGTTAGATGCTGATATAATCTATCCTATTTCTGATAGTAAATGGGTGTCTCCTGTGCATTGTGTGCCTAAAAAGGGAGGGGTCACTGTCATTAGAAACGAAAATGATGACTTGATTTCAACTAGAACCATTACAGGACATAGAATGTGCATTGATTTTAGGAAATTGAATTCTGCATCTAGAAAAGATCATTATCCTTTGCCATTCATAGACCAAATGCTTGAAAGGTTGGCTAATCATTCATATTATTGTTTCCTTGATGGATATAGTGGATTTTTCCAAATCCCTATACATCCAAATGATCAGGAAAAAACAACCTTTACTTGCCCTTATGGTACATTTGCATATAGGAGAATGCCATTTGGTCTTTGTAATGCACCTGCTACTTTTCAACGTTGCATGACTTCTATATTTTCGGATCTGATTGAGGAGATGGTCGAAGTGTTCATGGACGATTTCTCTGTCTATGGTTCTTCCTTCTCCTCTTGTTTGTCAAACTTGTGCAGGGTTCTATCTAGGTGCGTTGAGACGGATTTAGTGCTTAATTGGGAGAAATGCCACTTTATGGTGAAAGAAGGGATCGTTTTAGGTCATAAGATTTCTGAAAGGGGCATTGAAGTCGACAAAGCCAAGATAGAGGCTATGGTTCAGTTACAACCACTGAAAAATGTCAAGGACATTAGGAGTTTCTTGGGACATGCAGGATTCTATAGGCGGTTCATCAAAGACTTCTCGAAAACTGCTAGACCTTTGACTCGTCTCCTTTGTAAAGAGGCGGATTTCGTCTTTGACGAGGAATGCCTCAAGGCTTTTCTCGAACTCAAAGACGCCTTGATAACAGCACCAATAGTTCAAGCACCCGATTGGAATCTCCCTTTTGAGATAATGTGTGATGCTAGTGACTATGCTGTTGGAGCAATTCTGGGACAGAAGATAGACAAGAAACTGAATGTGATCTACTATGCTAGTAGAACACTAGACGAAGCCCAGGTGAAATACGCCACCACGGAGAAGGAATTGCTTGCAGTTGTGTTCGCCTTTGAGAAATTCCGGTCCTATCTGGTTGGATCAAAAGTTGTTGTGCATACTGATCATGCAGCTCTGAGATACTTGATGAAAAAGAAGGATGCTAAGCCTAGACTGCTTAGATGGATTTTGTTGCTACAAGAATTCGACATGGAGATAGTCGATAAACCAGGGGTTGAAAACGGTGTTGCTGATCACTTATCAAGAATACAGGTTGAAGAAACCCTTCCAATGAATGATTCTATGCCTGAAGAGCAGCTGTTGAGTTTTTCCACCGAACACTCGACCGTGACACTCGAGCACCACCTGCTCGAGTGTCAAACCCACAGACAAAGAAGGCGTTTTTCGATCGGATCGAAGTTTATGGGAACATGTTTACCATGGTATGCCGATTTGGTAAACTATTTGGTCGGAGGAGAGCTGCCTAAAGCCTTGAATTATCATCAAAGGAAGAAATTTTTTAGGGATGTAAGGCAGTATTTTTGGGATGAGCCTTATCTCTACAAGCAAGGATCTGATGGACTATTCAGAAGATGTTTATCAGAAGAGGAAGTCAATGGAATTTTGGAACATTGTCATGGATCTACTTATGGAGGACACTTTGCTGCATTCAAAACAGCACAGAAAATCCTTCAATCCGGGTTATGGTGGCCATCGATTTTTAAAGACTGCCAAGAGTTCATATCCAGATGTGATTGCTGCCAAAGAATAGGCAGTATAAGCAAGAGGAATGAGATGCCGCAGAATCCGATCTTGGAGATAGAAGTGTTTGACTGTTGGGAAATCGATTTCATGGGACCATTTAAGCCTCCTTCTTTAGGAAACAATTACATTTTGGTTGCTGTGGATTATGTCTCTAAATGGGTAGAAGCTATTGCAGCTCCTACAAACGATGCAAAGGTGGTACTTAAACTTTTCAAACACATTATATTTCCCAGATTTGGTGTGCCAAGAGTTGTGATTAGCGATGGAGGATCCCATTTTGTCAACAAGGTTTTCGAAAATTTGCTTAAGAAACATGGGGTTAAACACAAAGTGGCAACTCCTTATCATCCTCAAACCAGCGGACAAGTTGAAGTCTCTAATAGACAAATCAAATCGATTTTGATGAAGATAGTTGGGCTGTCCAAACGTGATTGGGCCGCCAAATTGGATGATACTCTTTGGGCCTATAGGACTGCTTTCAAAACACCTATTGGCCGCACACCTTTTCAATTACTCTATGGAAAATCATGCCATTTACCAGTTGAGATAGAGTACAAATCGATTTGGGCAACCAAACTCTTGAATTTCGATATCAAGACAGCACAAGAGAAGAGGCAGATGGACTTACAAGGATCGAACAAAAGCAGCTCATGACAAAAAGATCCAGCAGAAAACAATCAAAGTTGGTGATCAAGTGCTACTCTTTAACTCAAGACTCAAGCTATTTCCAGGAAAGCTACGATCGAAGTGGTCTGGTTCGTTAAAAGTATTACAAGTTTTACCTTATGGAGCAGTCACTTTAGCCAATAGCAATGGAGAAGGATTCACTGTAAACGGTCATAGAGTAAAGCCTTACTTGGCAAAAAGCACGATTCCCGAGGGAACTTCGGTTCTGCTCGATGAACCACCTCCTCTCCAATAAAAAGGAGGAAAGTCGAGCTTGAGACTATAAACAAGCGCAGTTGGGAGGCAATCCCAAAGGTATCCTCTGTATATACATTCAATTTCTTTCTTTTCGCATATTTACTTACAAATTTGCTATTTTATCATTTTTTTTTCATACATCTATTTCGACTTACATGCACTTGGAAGGTTTTTTGGGTCTCTTTTGCAGGAAAATAGGGCCCACATGGGATAAGTAGGGTCAAAACCGACAAGATGGGACAACACTCGACCACGCCTGGTCGAGTGTCCCACTCGAGCATCAGCCAGCTTTTGGCAGACTGACACTCGACCAAACCTGCTCGAGTGTCAGGCTCGAGCGTCCCGCCTTCATGCCTATTCACATACCTCCAAGCCTATAACTGCCAAAAGCTGAGAAAGGGGAGACATTTACTCCGAAAAATGGGTTAAATCTTTCTTTAATGCAATATCTTTTCCATTTAATTCAAAAAGATTTGATTTAATCCAAGTTCAAATTTTGAATTTGAAAAGGCTCCCCCTTGTTTTTCTCCTCTATAAAAGGAGGAGGAGCCTCTCTCCTTCCATTCACACGAAATACATTCTCTCTCTAACATTTCTCTCTAGTTGTTCTCTCTTTTACAGAAGCAAATCGTCCCTCTTTTTGTTCATCCACTACACTCGATCACCTCTGCTCGAGTGTCTTGTTCGAGTGTCCGAAAACTTACTCTTCCTCCGACCTACTTTCATCATGACTGACGGAAAATCCAACAAAGCCAACCTCCTCCGCCTCAGAGCCAAAAATAATGCTCGATCAAGAAGCAATCCTTCCCAAGGAGAGTCTTCCATGGCCGCAAGCAGACCCGGCTGAAAAGAGAAGAGGAGGGTGGAAGTGCTATCTGAGAATGAGTCGGAAGAAAGAGGAGAATACATGGATGAAGACGAATTGGACCCAGACCTTGCCGGAAAGAGAGGCGGCAGAAGCAAGAGAGATAATTCTTGCCGGAAAAAGAGAGAAGGAAATGAAGGAGAGGCATAACTCGGCAAGAGCACTAAGCGATCTGCGGAGGATGGATTTTCTAGGTACCCGCTATCCATGCAAGGAAGCGCTAACCGCAATGGGGATAACAAGAGATGTGGATCTCATGTTGCAAAATTGTGGGCTGTCCACATTTGTGCAATATCCGCAAAGAGCTTACAAGGAAGAGACTCTTCAGTTTTTGGCAACGGTTCAAATCGTTCTATACGATGCTGAAAACGAGAGTCTCCAAGAAAAGCAAGGTGGCGGTTACATCTTCTTTGCAATAAGAGGAAGGGACTATCGAATGACATTCAAAGCACTTAGGGACCTCTTCGAGTTCCCAAAGGCCGAGTCCGAAAATTATGGACCCGATTTTGATAGAGCTGAGTTGGATGATGTGTGGAGGTCGATTGCATCAACAAGGAGCAGATTCTCATCCTCCCGATCTAAGGCATCACTGATCCGAAACCCGGCATTGAGGTATTTTCGAACAATCCTAGCAAATACATTTTTCTCACGTTTTACTACTGGAACCATTAACCTAGGAGAAATGGAGATGTTGGTGACTGCTCTTAAAGACATTGTTGGTCAAAAGAGTGACGGATCCCCGATTATTGGAGATCGAAACAATGCTGGATTAACCATCCAGTTTGCCAACCAATTAGTCACATACCGAGATTGGGCAAGGGATAACAAAACTGGAGGACGTGATGGAAAGATCACAATTGGCGGACTTATCACATGTATTCTGGAAAGGTGCAATGTGCCAATCGATGAGACACAATGGGCTGACCCTCGGTTCATGAACATCGATCATTTAAGGAGGAGTCAATTCTTGGCCACAATGGAAGTTCGAGGTAAGCTCCTTTACTCTTTCCATCATTTACTTAGACCAAACGCTTTTCTGCTCTTGCCAAACAGGGAGTACACGACAATAAGAATTGGGCGAAACACGGATTTCAACCCACCTCTAGAAGCCTTGTACGATCCCAATGAACCTCAGCAGAGTTCATCACCAACAAACAGCGATGAGGTGGATCCCAAGGCATATTGTTTTGAAGAATACACGATGCCACCTCGTCAAGGAGAACCAATCCGAGAAGCACACAAGCACATAGGCTTGTTGCAGAAAATGAACAAATGGTTGATGAAAAAGGTGAAGAAGCTGACTGCTAGCGACGAAGCTAGAAGGCAGGAAAACGATGATCTAAGTAGAAGAGTTGCAGCTCTAGAAAGGAACAGCGGACCACAACCACCGCCACCAACTATTCGCCCAAGAAGAGCCTCCATATCCACAGATCGTGAAAGGCAACAACAACCAGCACCAGCTAGACGCTCCTCAGCTAACCCAGCAGCCTTCTCATACAGAAGACCATTTGATGCAGCAGGAGCAAGCTCGAGCCAACCGCTCGAGCACCAATCAGTCGAGCATTCCGAACACTCGACGGACACGCTCGAGCAAGCTGAGCTCGAGCGTCAAAGGCATAATGACTACTACATGGAGCTCATGCGAAATATGGCATCCGATTACTGGAATCATTAAGAGGTACCAAAACCCCTTCCTTTCATTATAAATACCATTGCATATTTTTCAATTGACTTGCTTTTACATTTCTTTTACTTAGCTTGCTTTTGCATATTTTTTACTTGACTTGCTGGTCTAGGATCCTCTTTCGGACTTTTATACACACAAGGGACTGTGTGATTTAAGTTTGGGGGAGGGTTCTAGAGGATATTTGACTTTGTTTTCTGTGGTTCTTAGTTTTTATTCTTGCATTTGATCATATTGCATCACACCTAAGGCATAGAAAAACCAAAAAAATTGAAAAAATCGAAAATGCATAAGTCAAAAACAGAGTGTTCATGTAGTTGCATAGCATTCATATAGGATTGAGTCTAGAGTTTCGGGAATCATCTTGCTAGAAAGGTAGACTTGCTAGGTTGATTGGCTAGTAACCATAGTGAACTCTTAGACTTGCGTTTTTCCCTCTTGAACACTGATAGGTAGATCATTAACCTTTGAAACCAATACTTAGGTTGTGTCTCGAAAAGAACCTGATTTGTTACCTCATAATCAAACTTTATTTTCCAAATTAGGGGCTTGAGATACATTGCATAAGATCCTTCCTTAGGTTCAGCTAGCTAAGTAAAAAGAAAAGCATAAGGTGAATATTGAATCATCCTTCTCAAAACTCGGCTCAAAATATATGGTCTAAGATGAACGGGGATTGTGCGTAAACCCGTACCTTCTTGTGTTCATCAATAAAACCATTTCGATATCGCCTAAAATGAACCGGGACTGTGCGTAAACCCGTACTTTTTCGCGTCTCATTGATAAAGCTAATACATCGATGCCTAAGGTGAACCGGGACTGTGCGTAAACCCGTACTTTTTCGTGCTTCATTGATAAGCTAAAGCCAATAAAAACGAGTAAAGAGTTGAGAAGTGATCGAAAATGCTTAAACCATTAGTGACTAGCTGAATTTGAGGAAGTTGAATCCCAAAGTCTTTGATTAATAGCCCCTTTTGCGGACTGCACTTGAAAGAAATAGGTTTCGAATCTGAATTTCTTAAGAGACCAACTAAGTGTTAGGGAATAATCGGTCTTGATGCAAAGCCTTGATGAAAGTAAATTGTGGTTCTTACAAAAGAATGAGGTTTCACTTGTGGGTTACAGTTTTTCGATTTTGGCTGGTCATTTGTTTAAGTAAGATGTTCCCATTGTTAGCAACTTCTCTTCCTTCTTAGCTCGATGCACATTTGCTTGAGGGCAAGCAAAGACTAAGTTTGGGGGAGTTGATGTGTCTGCATTTTACCACATTTTAGGACCATTATTTAGCATGTTTTGCATTCATACTTGCATTATTATCGTTGTTTTAGGTTCCTTTTAGCATAATTTGCATTATTAGTATCGGGCATTGCATACATTGCATAAAAGGGACTTTTAGGTACTTTTTGGAGCTTATCACGAAGTATTTCGGAGTACAAGAAGACCAATGAGGAATCGACTAGTCTAAGGTTGAAGTTCAAGATGCAAACTAGAAGATTTGTCACTCGAGTCTCCGGCACTCGAGCATGACACTCGACCATCACTTGGTCGAGTGCCTTTACGGACCAGAACCGAGACTTTAGACGAAGATTGAATCCTTGGGCTTCTCTGCGAAAAAGGCCCATCAAAAGCCCCTTTGTGCAAGCCCAATTATCTTTTAGTTCTTTTCTATTTTTCTTTCTTAGGGAAATTTCCTTTTAACTTTTAAAAGGAAATTCCCATTTTTCTTTCAAGGGAATTTTTCCCTTTTTCTCTTTAAGTATTTTTCCTTTTTCTTTAAGATCTTTTGATCTATAAATTGTACTAGAATTTCTACTTTCAAAATACAATATTTTCTAGCAATTTTCGAGTCTCTTACTTTACTAAGGCATTTACGATTTTTTAGCTTTAAGTTTTATGCAATTAGATTTCGAGTTTAAGTCTTTATTTTATTTCATGAATTCTGAGTAAGTTAGTCTAGGGTTCTTGAGGAAAGGGTGAGATTAGGGGAAAACTTAGGGATTTCTCGATTTGTCTATGTTTAAATAAGGTCTTAGATCTCTTTAGTTTAAGTGTTCTTAATGCTTGTTTCTTTCTGATCAATTGAAATTCGATCTCTTGGTGAATCCCCCCCGAGAGGCGTTTGGGGAATCACTTGAACATGCTTAAATTAAGATAGCATCTTCCTAGCTCAAGAGATTGATTGTCTAGGGTGTTATTAGGCTTTGTAAGGTCCATACATAAGGCCTCTTGAATTTCCAATCGTTGGGCGAGAGTCAAGTCAGGTTGTCTTTTAGGAGAGGTCCCATTGCGCGAGAGCGAATGTGATTACTTTGTGATTCCTTGCTTAGAGGTCATCTAAATAGGTTGATAGATAAGTCTAGAACCCCTAGGAATACCCTAATCATTGATCCTAATCCTCGAGAACCCGTTTTTCCTCTATTGAATTTTCGTGATTTTAATACTCTATTTTAGGTTGAGATTTCTTGTTACACTTCATTATTAGTCTCATTATTGCTTTACTTTTAATGCTCTGTTTTTACATTTTAATACTGTGTTTCGTTTTTAGCATTTTGTTTTAAGATTTCGTTGTCACCTAGGAATAGATCACCACTCACTAAAACCGAATTTGGCTTAGATTAGAATAAGTAGATTATATCTTGATTGCTAGTTACTATCCCATTGGATTGACACCATACTGTACTGCAATTGATTACATAAACAGTATGGTATTTGAGAAAACACCGCAAAACTTGTTTATCATAGCACTGACCTCGTGAGTTAACACAACCATCCCTTCAACTTCTTGTGTTCTGTCCTTGAGTGCTTCTTTCAAAAACTTCTGGTAAGGGGGCATTAGCATAAAGGCGTATAGAATCGGTATTTTCACTTCAACGTCCCTCATCTGCTTTTCAAAGAGAGCTTTGTACTTGTCTGCAACATCCTTTTTGAATCTCTGCGGAAAAGGAAGCTGTGGTTTGAAAGGAGGTGGAGTAAACGTCTTTGGGTCTTTTTGTATATCGGTTGTGTTTCTAGACTGATCTTCGGACACTCGAGCAGGTGGTGCTCGAGTGTGTTGGTCGAGTGTCACGGATTTTGGCTTTTTCGTGCTGATTTCTGTCTGTTCTTCGACCAAATCATTCTCCCCTTCGAGAAGGACACTGTCATCAGTGTTCTCTGTTGGTTCAGCACGAATTAGCAATTCACGGCCACTACGGAGTGTAATGGCGTTGGCGTGATACTCCTTAGGATTTTGAACAGCTTTTCCAGGTAGCTGTCCGGTTTGTTTGTTGGTTGATGAAGATCCTTGTTGATTCTCTACATATTTGAGACGAGCATTGAGAGTCTCAAATTTGCAGTTGAGTTCATTATGTGAAGCATCGATCTTAGCATGTACTTCAGCAAATTTCCGTGATAATTCGGAAGCGCTGGCTGTTTGTCCCTTTAGTATCTGCTGCAAGATGTCCATCACTTCAGGTGTTTGTTGTGGTGGTTGGGTGTTGTATCCAGTAGGTGGTTGGTGGTGTGTTTGCTGGTACTGTTGTTTGGGTATGAATGGTTTTGATTGTGGTTGCGGATGTGGTTTGGGTGGGTACACCTGGTCGTTTGGATTTGCTACATTTGTGTTTCTGTAGGATAGGTTGGGGTTAGGTTTATAGCTGTTGAATTGTCTGAAATTGTTGCTTTGGTTCTGTACGAAATTGACCTCTTCAACCTCGTCATCCTCTTCTTCAACCCGTTCTGTTTCGCTGACATGGTGTACTTGCTTATGGTGAGCTGAAAGTAGCTTATCTAGTTTGTCTTGTATGGCTTTGAGCTCCTTTCTACTAACCATATCTGAATCCGTTAC
The DNA here is from genome assembly GCA_023374145.1 of Lepidium sativum. Lineage (NCBI taxonomy): Eukaryota > Viridiplantae > Streptophyta > Magnoliopsida > Brassicales > Brassicaceae > Lepidium > Lepidium sativum. The sequence continues at coordinate 42,266 of JAKUCM010000104.1, read as the reverse complement.
GCCTCTAGGAGTTCGATCATAGTCTTCACTGTATTGGCCGTCTGCTTGGGCTAAATTCTTCACTAATTCCCATCCATCATCGACATCCTTATTCATAAAATTCCCATTGCTGTCTGTGTCTAGCAACATGCGTATCTTTGGGATCACGCCTCTGTAGAGAGTACTGAGAAGGGACTCAGTAGTGAAACCGTGATGAGGACATTGCGATTGGTACATCTTGAATCGTTCCCAAGCCTCAGAGAATGTTTCTGAATGGTTTTGCTTAAAACCAGAGATGGAATTGCGAAGTTTCGCAGTTCTGGAATTTGAAAAGAATTTGCCTAGAAATGCTTCTTTGCAGGCGTCCCATGATGTGATAGATCCCTGTGGCAAGTGTTTTTCCCATAGATGTGCTTTGTCTCCAAGAGAGAAAGGAAACAATCGCAATTTCAGAGCATCCTCACTAACCCCGTTTATTTTTGTCAGACTGGTTAGTCTTTCAAATTCATCAAGATGATCTAGTGGGTCCTCAGAAGGTAAACCATGAAATTTACTGTTCTGAACCATGGAGATCATTCCACTCTTAATCTCAAAGTTGTTGTTGGCGATGGCTGGTGGAACAATTCCATGGCGTTGAGTGTGGATACTGGGAGCATCACCGGCACCAATGTGTCTAACTCTCCTAGGACGAGTTCCTAGTTCAGTAGCTTGTACTTGTTCTTCCATGTTAACCTGATCCGTGTATTCTTCGTTCAATCTGTTCCGTTGTTCTCGCAAGTATTCACGAGGCAAACGGTCTATTCTGTCAGAGTATGGAATGAGGTCTTCACTTCCACGGGATCAGGTATTCATGCAAGTGATTTGTGTTGTCGGAAATGACACTCGAGCAGGTGGTGCCGAGTGTAGTGATCGAGTGTTTCTTGGTTCTGCTAGAGCTTTCTGGAAACAGGAGAAAAATCAACGTGCTCGAGTTGTGTTGGTCGAGCTTGTTGATCGAGTGTACCTGAAAGCAAAGAAAAAACCAGAAACGTTTTTAGAATAATAGGATAATAAAACTTAGTCTCAGAAAAGTGATTTTCCTAATTGTAGCAAACTAATCCCAGTTGGCAACGGCGCCAATTTGGTAAACATGGTTTTTGCGGTGTTTTCTCAAATACCAAACTGTCTATTTAATCAATTGCAGTACAGTATGGTGTCAATCCACTGGGAGAGTAACTAGCAATCAAGATATAATCTACTTATTCTAATCTAAGCCAAATTCGGTTTTAGTGAGTGGTGATCTATCCTAGGTGATAACGAAATCTTAAAAATGCTAAAAATGAAACAGAGTATTAGAATGTAAAACAGAGCATTAAAAGTAAAGCAATAATGAAACTAATAAGGAAGTGTAACAAGAAATCTCAACCTAAAATAGAGTATTAAAATCACGAAAATTCAATAAAGGAAAAACGGGTTCTCGAGGATTAGGATCAATGATTAGGGTATTCCTAGGGGTTCTAGACTTATCTATCAACCTATTTAGATGACCTCTAAGCAAGGAATCACAAAGTAATCACATTCGCTCTCGCGCAATGGGACCTCTCCTAAAAGACAACCTGACTTGACTCTCGCCCAACGATTGGAAATTCAAGAGGCCTTAAGTATGGATCTTACAAAGCCTAATAACACCCTAGACAATCAATCTCTTGAGCTAGGAAGATGCTATCTTAATTTAAGCATGTTCAAGTGATTCCCCAAACGCCTATCGGGGGGGATTCACCAAGAGATCGAATTTCAATTGATCAGAAAGAAACAAGCATTAAGAACACTTAAACTAAAGAGATCTAAGACCTTATTTAAACATAGACAAATCTAGAAATCCCTAAGTTTTCCCCTAATCTCACCCTTTCCTCAAGAACCCTAGACTAACTTACTCAGAATTCATGAAATAAAATAAAGACTTAAAATCGAAACCTAATTGCATAAAACTTAAAGCTAAAAAATCGTAAATGCCATAGTAAAGTAAGAGACTCGAAAATTGCTAGAAAATATTGTATATTGAAAGTAGAAATTCTAGTACAATTTATAGATCAAAAGATCTTAAAGAAAAAGGAAAAATACTTAAAGAGAAAAAGGGAAAAATTCCCTTGAAAGAAAAATGAGAATTTCCTTTTAAAAGTTAAAAGGAAATTTCCCTAAGAAAGAAAAATAGAAAAGAACTAAAAGATAATTGGGCTTGCACAAAGGGGCTTTTGATGGGCCTTTTTCGCAGAGAACCCCAAGGATTCAATCTTCGTCTAAAGTCTCGGTTCTGGTCCGTAAAGGCACTCGACCAAGTGATGGTCGAGTGTCATGCTCGAGTGCCGGAGACTCGAGTGACAAATCTTCTAGTTTGCATCTTGAACTTCAACCTTAGACTAGTCGATTCCTCATTGGTCTTCTTGTACTCCGAAATACTTCGTGATAAGCTCCAAAAAGTACCTAAAAGTCCCTTTTATGCAATGTATGCAATGCCCGATACTAATAATGCAAATTATGCTAAAAGGAACCTAAAACAACGATAATAATGCAAGTATGAATGCAAAACATGCTAAATAATGGTCCTAAAATGTGGTAAAATGCAGACACATCAGACACCCACATAACGTTAGCCTAAGCAAACATAATGGGAGTTAATACCTACATATTGTAAGATTTAGCAAATAAAGAGAGATTGTAGAGATTTAGAGAGAAATGGAGAAGAGAATGAGTTTCAGATCTGAAATTGAGAGAGAGAGGAGAGAATGGTGGCTGAAGAGAGAGATTTTATTATCTCTTAACACTTTACAAAGATATAAATACAACCTATATATAGACAAGAAAAGAAAACCCTAGTTCTATACAAGACAAAATAAGAGTCTTATTGACTAACTTATTCTCCACATGTGATCTTATCCATAAGCTCCAACGGTCATGAGGAGGATGACCCTAATCTTGCACATCACTGTAAGTGACCCTAATTTTGCACATCACCAAAACTTCTTCTCTCGACTTCTTATGACAATATGTGATTTTCGGTGACCCTATTTTTGCACGGTGATAATATTCCGGTGACCCTATTTTTGCACGGTGATAATATTCATGGAACCCTTATTTTGCACAGTTTAACACTCCCCCTCAAGCTTGAATCCATAGTATGAGTCATTAAGGATCAAGCTTGAAAGTTGTAACTCCCCACCTCATTAAAAACCTTAGTGGAAAACCCATTTGGGACAAAACCAACTAAGGGAAAAAGAGTATGGATCATTGTCACAGTTTGGGCATCTCAATCAGCCCAAGCTTTGAGTAAACAAACTCACACACCTTTGTACTTGCAGCCTTGGTAAATATGTCAGCCAATTGATCTGAGCTTCTTGTGTAACATGGTAAGATCACTCCTTGCTCCACCTTCTCTTGAACCTTATGACAGTCAACCTCAATATGCTTGGTTCTTTCATGAAACACTGAGTTAGATGCAATGTGAATAGCTGCTTGGTTGTCACAATGCATCGTGATCGGTTGTTGTGTATGCACTCCCAAATCCTTAAGCAACTGCTTTAGCCATATAAGTTCATCTGTGAGCTTCCTCATAGCTCTATACTCAGCTTCAGCACTTGAACAAGACACCACCTTCTGCTTCTTGCTCTTCCAAGTTACAAGATTACCTCCAAGGAACGTGCAGTAGCCTGTTGTTGACTTGCGGTCTTGTCTATCTCCAGCCCAATCCGCATCACAATATCCCACAATATCGGTGTTTTCATTCCTTCCCATCCATATGCCTTGCTCCAAAGTGCCTTTAATGTATCTAAGGATCCGTTTGACCATTTCCCAATGTTGCATCTTCGGTTGTTGCATATGTTGGCTCACTTGGTTCACTGCAAAACACAAATCTGGTCGAGTAATAGTTAGATAAATCAGCTTACCAACCATCTTCCGGTATTGTGTACTATCTTCAAATGGTTGAACATCATCATTCTCCCCCTTGCACGTTGCTTTGTAGGCATCCTCTAGTGGCGTTCTTGCTGGCCTTATACCTATATCACCAGCTGCAGACAAAAGATCAAGTGTATACTTCCTTTGGGAGAGGAATAACCCTTCTTTAGATCGACACACCTCAATCCCAAGGAAGTATTTCATCTCACCCAAATCCTTAATATCAAAGACAGATTTAAGATGTTCTTTGATACCTTGGATACCCTCTTTGTTACCTCCTGTGATAATAATGTCATCAACATATATGAGGATCACCACAATTCCTTCTTTACTTTGAAGTGTGAAGAGTGTGTGATCAGCCTCTGATTTCCTAAACCCACGATCTCTTAAGGTATGGCTTAACTTGTGATACCAAGCTCTTGGAGATTGTTTGAGACCATAAATAGCTTTCCTAAGTCTCAAAACATTTCCAGGTGCCACAATGTGTTCCAAACCTGGTGGTGGATGCATATACACCTCATCTTCAAGCTCACCTTGCAGAAAGGCATTCTTGACATCCATCTGCCACAGATCCCAATTAAGATTAGTGGCCAAGGAAAGGACAACACGTACCGTATGAAGCTTAGCTACTGGTGCAAATGTGTCTAGATATTCCTCTCCATATGTTTGGGTAAATCCTCTAGCCACAAGTCTGGCTTTGTGTCTCTCAATCTGACCGTCACTTTTGTATTTGATTGTGAAGATCCACCGAGAGGTCACAGCTTTCTTGCCAAGTGGTAGAGTAGACTCATCCCAAGTGTTGATGTGATTCTCCCTAGGATAGAACTCTGAAAATCGGGGCTAGAGTACTCGGAATCAAATGAAACTTGAGCAGCGGATAGATTGGAGTGTGAGAAACTCGGTTATGAGTTTTGAGCGGATTTGATTGAGTATTTCCTGAGATACGTGGCAAAGGTCTCTGTGAGACAAAAAACTGAAGGATTGATGGAGATGATGAAAGGTGATATGATAGGATGAAAAAACGTGATTTGAATTGGTGTGGTGATGGCTGAAAGGATTTAATGGATAGATTTTGGTGATTAGATGAATTTGGTGAAGAATCTCTTGGCTCACAACGTGATGGGAGATTCAGGCTCTAGGATTTCCAGAACCGTGGCTTGAGAGCATGGAAAACTCAATAAGAAGTCTTTTTCAATGATAATACTCTAAAGAAATTTACAGCAAGTTCTGGGGTTTAAATACAACCCTAAAACAGAACAACATGTAGTTTTTAAACCAAAAAACAACTTGTAGTTTGAAACTTAAATAAAACAACGAAGCGTTTAAATAAAAACAACGAGGCGTCCCCTAATGGTGCACCTCAAAATCTACTAAGTACAAAACCAGATTGGTTTGTACATTATTCTCCTAATGGTAAGACTCCTAAGTAACTCGCAGTAGTGATTCCATCTGCCTCATTAAAAACCATGAGAGAAAACCCAATTGGGACAAAACTCTCGATGGGAAAAAGAGTACAAACTTCCTCACCTAAGTTACCTAGTTATCATTACCAGGAGAAGTCTTCAAGATGGAGATGTTGAAGACTTGTGCAGCTGCTAGCTCGTTAACTCCTTCTCCAATGAGGGAATGAGCTTCCTTGGCCATCTCCTTAGCTCTGGAACGTGTAATCCGACCCTCTACTTCAGGTGCTGCAGCTGATGTGTCATCCACGATCATATCATCCTCTCCCTATTGAAAAGGATTTGTCCTCAAATCTGTATCTGCAACATAAGGAAGCAAATCAGAAACATTGAACGAATTTGATATGTTATACTTACCTCGGAGATCGATCTTGTAAGCATTGTTGTTGATCCTCTGGATGACTTCAAATGGACCATCAACTCGTGGCAGTAGCTTGCTCTTCCTCTCTTCTAGAAATTGGTCTTTCCTGAGATGAATCCAGACCAAATCTCCTTCTTCAAATATCAGCTCCTTTTTTCCTTTGTTGGCGTACTTCTTGTATTGCTCTGTCTTCTTCTCTATGTTCCCCCTGGCTTTGGCATGAATTCTCCTAACTTGTTCAGCCTTTGCTTTTCCATCTGCACTACATTTCACACTCAAAGGCAAAGAAATCAAGTCTAGAGGGGATTGTGGGTTTAAACCGTAAACAATCTCAAAGGGAGAAAAGAGAGTGGCAGAATGCTTAGCATGATTGTAAGCAAACTCTACATGTCGTAGACACTCTTCCCATGACTTGATGTTGCTCTTCACCAACGTCCTTAGAAGTGTTGACAACGTTCTGTTCACTACTTCTGTCTGTCCATCAGTCTGCCAGAAATGCCCTAAGAATTTGGTGTCTCGATCTGAAACTATCACTTGAGGCATTCTATGCAATCTCACAACTTCCCTGAAAAACAGATTAGCTACACAAACAGCATCATCCGTCTTGTGGCTAGCTATTAAGTTAGGCATCTTGCTAAACCTGTCAACAACCACAAAAATAGAATCTCTACCATTTCTGGTTCGAGGTAAGCCAAGTACAAAGTCCATAGATAAATGAGTCCAGGGTTGTGAAGGAATAGGAAGAGGTGTGTACAAACCGTGTGGCTGTACATTACTCTTAGCCATTTTACATGTTTCACACCTAGAGCAAACCTGATCGACATCTGTTTTCATGTTTGGCCAATAAAAGTGATCTTGCAGTCCAAGTAGAGTCTTTGTAACTCCAAAATGCCATGCTAATCCACCTCCATGCGCCTCTCTAACTAGCAGCTCTCTGATTGATCCTCTTGGTATACACAAGCGATTATTGTAGAACAAATAACCATCCTGTCTAAAGAATTTATCAACAGCAAACTTATGGCATTTTCCATAGCTCTCAGCAAAGTCATTGTCAGTCTCATAAAGCTCTACAATGTGCCCAAAACCATCTAACTTTGAAGTTAAAGTAGAGATTAGAGTGTACCTTCTGGATAATGCATCTGCGACTACATTATCCTTACCTTTCTTGTACTTAACAACGTAGGGGAAGGTCTCCATAAACTCCATCCATCTGGCGTGTCTCTTGTTGAGCTTTTGCTGTCCCTTTAAGTGCTTCAACGACTCATGATCTGTATGAATGACGAATTCTTTTGGCCACAAGTAATGCTGCCACGTTTGAAGTGCTCTAACTAATGCATACAGCTCCTTGTCATAAGTTGGGTAGTTGATTGCAGCTCCTCCTAGCTTCTGAAGCTCTTTAGTCTCAACTGGATTAGTTCTGTAAGCGGGTTTGTTTGGCAAAACTGAACCCGGAACTATGTCAATCTGATGCTCAATCCCACGAATTGGAGGCAAACCTGATGGTATCTCCTCTGGAAAAACATCCTTATACTCCTCTATAATCTGAATCATCTCATGTGGAAGCTCCTCTGATGGTTTAGTACACGCCAATGTCTCCTTGTACACAAACATAAAAGTAGTCATTTCTGGATCAAACAGCTTGTTAAACTCACTGTGATTGATGTACAATGCATTTGACACTTTCTCCTTCTCCTTGCTGTTCATATGCATCTGATCCTTGTAGATTTCAGCTGGTGTGAGTGGAAGAAGAGTGATTTTTCGTCCCTTGTACTCAAACACCTGCTTGCTTGTGTACCCATCATGCATCACACGCCTATCATACTGCCATGGTCTGCCCAACAGAACGTGACTAGACCTCATTGGCACAACATCACATAGCAACTCATCTTCATACTTCCCAATCGCCAACTTGATGAGTACTTGCTGAGAAACAGTTATAGCTCCCTTGTTGTCTAACCACTGCAGCTGATACGGTTTAGGATGTGAAGTAGTCTTAAGATTAAGCTTCTTCACCATCTCCTCACTGGCGGCATTGGTGCAGCTGCCTCCATCAACAATCAAGGTGCAAACCTTATCCTGAACCACACATCTGGTGTGGAAGAGATTCTCACGCTGTCCCCTATCGTCTGGATGAATCTGAACACTCAAAGTTCTGCGTGATACTAACATCTCTCCAACTGCTGCTGGTTCTTCTTCTTCTTCCTCTACATCAATTTCTGTTTCTCTTTCTGAACTATCTTGAGGTACAATCTCTCCTCCTTCTTTCAGCAGAAACATTTTCTTGTTAGGACAATCTCTGGAGTAATGTCCCATTCCTTGACATTTAAAGCATCTAATGCTGCTAGTAGAAGATCCACTTCTGGGTTTAAGCTCGGTTTTAACCTCTTCTCTAACTGTTGTTATCGCTGGTTTAAATGAGGCTGGTTTGTTGAATTCTCTCGGTTTTGGAATATTGGAAGTGAAAGTAGATCTGCCAACTTTCCTCTTGAGCTGCGACTCAATCAACTCTTTGAATCAGTTCTCAAACTTGCTATCAAGCTGCTCTAATTGCTGAAAGAGTTGAGAAGCTGTTGCTCGATTGGCTTCTTTGATTTGCTGAGCCATGGCTGTGCTTAGAGCTTCCATAGCTTCAGCTGAAAGCTCCATTGTACCTGAAAGAAAGTCAAAACAACTCACAGTAACTAGTTCTAAGATGAAAAGAAAGGAAATAAAAGCCTAAAAAAAACGAAAATCCTAATCCTACTAGGAATAGGATTCTAAACTAATCCTAATTCTAACAGGAAAACAGAAAACCTAATCCTAATTCTAATAGGAAAACAGAACCCTAATCCTAACTCTAATAGGAAAATAGAAACTAATCCTAATTCTAATAGGAAAACTCAAAACTAATCCTAATTCAATCAGGAAACGAAACCTAATCCTAATTCAATCAGGAAAACGAATCTAAAACTAAATCCTATTGCAACATGGATTCGAAAATAACAAGAATGAGAAACGGGTTTAGAGTTTGCTCAGCCGTTTAGGGTGTGCTCAGCCTTTTTCAGAACCAGCTCTGATACCACTTGATGTGATTCTCCCTAGGATAGAACTCTGAAAATCGGGGCTAGAGTACTCGGAATCAAATGAAACTTGAGCAGCGGATAGATTGGAGTGTGAGAAACTCGGTTATGAGTTTTGAGCGGATTTGATTGAGTATTTCCTGAGATACGTGGCAAAGGTCTCTGTGAGACAAAAAACTGAAGGATTGATGGAGATGATGAAAGGTGATATGATAGGATGAAAAAACGTGATTTGAATTGGTGTGGTGACGGCTGAAAGGATTTAATGGATAGATTTTGGTGATTAGATGAATTTGGTGAAGAATCTCTTGGCTCACAACGTGATGGGAGATTCAGGCTCTAGGATTTCCAGAACCGTGGCTTGAGAGCATGGAAAACTCAATAAGAAGTCTTTTTCAATGATAATACTCTAAAGAAATTTACAGCAAGTTCTGGGGTTTAAATACAACCCTAAAACAGAACAACATGTAGTTTTTAAACCAAAAAACAACAAGTAGTTTGAAACTTAAATAAAACAACGAAGCGTTTAAATAAAAACAACGAGGCGTCCCCTAATGGTGCACCTCAAAATCTACTAAGTACAAAACCAGATTGGTTTGTACATTATTCTCCTAATGGTAAGACTCCTAAGTAACTCGCCGTAGTGATTCCATCTGCCTCATCAAAAACAATGAGAGAAAACCCAATTGGGACAAAACTCTCGATGGGAAAAAGAGTACAAACTTCCTCACCTAAGTTACCTAGTTATCATTACCAGGAGAAGTCTTCAAGATGGAGATGTTGAAGACTTGTGCAGCTACTAGCTCGTTAACTCCTTCTCCAATGAGGGAATGAGCTTCCTTGGCCATCTCCTTAGCTCTGGAACATGTAATCCGACCCTCTACTTCAGGTGCTGCAGCTGATGTGTCATCCACGATCATATCAAGTGTGGTTCCTAACCATTGCTCCATGTTCATCACTTACAGCATCACGCCACACCTTATGCTCTTTGGCCTCTTCATAAGTACTTGGCAAATGGTGCTGATCAAGTTGGGTGATAAAAGCTTGATGTTCTTGCGGAATTTCTACCAGATTGCATACGACTTGTTGAGGATGGGCAACTGCATTGTTGTTGTAGTACACCCTAGTATTGATCCAATTGGAGGGATCCCTCCTTAGCCTCTGACTCCTTCTTAGAGGTATAAGAGCTGGCTCAGTCATATCAATGTTTTCCACTCCACCTGAACCATGTTGTGCTAGTTCTTCTCCATCATCAATGATTTGTTCTTCCAAAGGAGGGACCTCAACATAATTTGGCAAGTCAGACCCTTGAATTGGAGCCTCAACATGAATGAATCAGAAATGTGTGTTGATTCGCTTGTGGCCCTGTTTTGCTCTGCACTCGATAGAGTGTTGTTCGAGTGCATTGTCCGAGTTTCCTGACATTCCTCAGCACTCGATCTTGTACTGCTCAGGTGGCTGATCGAGTCTCCAATTCCAAGTTTCTCCAAGATCATTCTAAGACTCCTTGCACGATCTGAAGTGTTTTGGGTAAGATCTTGAAGGTTGGACCAGTCTTTATTTTCATAAAACCCATTTCCTTCTATGAACTTCACCTCTCTAGATACCATCACTTTCCTTGTTTCTGGTATATAACACTTGTACCCCTTTTGGGTTATTGAGTACCCAATGAACATGCCTTTAACACTCTTGGCCTCAAGTTTGTTCCTTTGTTCTCCTGGAATAAGAACAAAGCACACACAACCGAATACACGTAAGTGATGAATTGATGGTTTAGTTTTGGTTAATACCTCAAATGGAGACAAATCATTCAGCACTCTAGTTGGAATTCGGTTGATAAGGTAACAAGCTGCCACAACAGCATCACTCCAAAACCTCTTAGGAACATTGTTATGGAACATCATAGACCTAGCCACTTCCATGAGGTGTGATGTGATCGTGAGCAGCATAGAAGCTAAGGAACCAGAGCTTATAGGTCCAATCACGTGTTCGAGAGCTAAGGAGTTGGCTAAGGAAGCTCACTCGCTCATGACTGAAGGATCGTTCTCGCCACCAGCTATGCAAGTCTTCAACATCTCCAACTTGAAGGCTTCTCCTGGTAATGATAACTAGGTAACTTAGGTGAGGAAGTCTGTACTCTTTTTCCCATAGAGAGTTTTGTCCCAATTGGGTTTTCTCTCATGGTTTTTAATGAGGCAGATGGAATCACTACGGCGAGTTACTTAGGAGTCTTACCATTAGGAGAATAATGTACAAACCAATCTGGTTTTGTACTTAGTAGATTTTGAGGTGCACCATTAGGGGACGCCTCGTTGTTTTTATTTAAACGCTTTGCTGTTTTTTATAAGTTTCAAACTACATGTTGTTTTGGTTCTAGGGTTATATTTAAACCCCAGAACTTGCTGTAAACTTCTTCAGAGTATTATCATTGAAAAAGACTTCTTATTGAGTTTTCCATGCTCTCAAGCCACGGTTCTGGAAATCCTAGAGCCTGAATCTCCCATCACGTTGTGAGCCAAGAGATTCTTCACCAAATTCATCTAATCACCAAAATCTATCCATTAAATCCTTTCAGCCGTCACCACACCAATTCAAATCACGTTTTTTTCATCCTATCATATCACCTTTCATCATCTCCATCAATCCTTCAGTTTTTTTTTGTCTCACAGAGACCTTTGCCACGTATCTCAGGAAATACTCGATCAAATCCGCTCAAAACTCATAACCGAGTTTCTCACACTCCAATCTATCCGCTGCTCAAGTTTCATTCGATTCCGAGTACTCTAGCCCCGATTTTCAGAGTTCTATCCTAGGGAGAATCACATCAAGTGGTATCAGAGCCAACTCTGTGCCAAGGCTGAAAATCTCTAACCCTAATCTCTCTTTCTCTTGTTATTTTCGTTCTCATTCATTGTTAGGGTTTAGATTCGTTTTCCTGATTGAATTAGGATTAGGTTTCGTTTCCTGATTGAATTAGGATTAGTTTTGAGTTTTCCTATTAGAATTAGGATTAGTTTCTATTTTCCTATTAGAATTAGGATTAGGTTTTGATTCCTATTAGAATTAGGATTAGGTTTTGAGTTTTCCTATTAGAATTAGGATTGGTTTCTGTTTTCCTATTAGAATTAGGATTATGTTTTCTGTTTTCCTGTTAGAATTAGGATTAGTTTAGGAATCCTATTCCTAATAGGATTAGGTTTTTCGTTTTTTTTAGGCTTTTATTTCCTTTCTTTTCATCTTAGAACTAGTTACTGTGAGTTGTTTTGACTTCCTTTCAGGTACAATGGAGCTTTCAGCTGAAGCTATGGAAGCTCTAAGCAAAGCCATGGCTCAGCAAATCAAAGAAGCCAATCAAGCAATAGCTTCTCAACTCTTTCAGCAATTAGAGCAGCTTGATAGCAAGTTTGAGAACCAATTCAAAAAGCTAAAGAATGATCCAAGTGCTACCGAGCCAGAATCATCAGAGCCTCCTAGTCCTAATGAAGCAATCAGGATTGCTAAAGGAAAGGCACACGTGGGTTCTTGATGTGATCGTGAGCAGCATAGAAGCTAAGGAACCAGAGGTGATAGGTCCAATCACGTGTTCGAGAGCTAAGGAGTTGCCTAAGGAAGCTCACTCGCTCATGACTGAAGGATCGTTCTCGCCACCAGCTATGCAAGTCTTCAACATCTCCAACTTGAAGACTTCTCCTGGTAATGATAACTAGGTAACTTAGGTGAGGAAGTCTGTACTCTTTTTCCCATAGAGAGTTTTGTCCCAATTGGGTTTTCTTTCATGGTTTTTAATGAGGCAGATGGAATCACTACGGCGAGTTACTTAGAAGTCTTACCATTAGGAGAATAATGTACAAACCAATCTGGTTTTTGTACTTAGTAGATTTTGAGGTGCACCAATTAGTGGGACGCTTCGTTGTTTTTATTTTAAACGCTTCGTTGTTTTATTTAAGTTTCAAACTACATGTTGTTTTTTTGGTTTAAAAACTACATGCTGTTCTTTTTTAGGGTTGTATTTAAACCCCAGAACTTGCTGTAAATTTCTTTAGAGTATTATCATTGAAAAAGACTTCTTATTGAGTTTTCCATGCTCTCAAGCCACGGTTCTGGAAATCCTAGAGCCTGAATCTCCCATCACGTTGTGAGCCAAGAGATTCTTCACCAAATTCATCTAATCACCAAAATCTATCCATTAAATCCTTTCAGCCGTCACCACACCAATTCAAATCACGTTTTTTTCATCCTATCATATCACCTTTCATCATCTCCATCAATCCTTCAGTTTTTTGTCTCACAGAGACCTTTGCCACGTATCTCAGGAAATACTCGATCAAATCCGCTCAAAACTCATAACCGAGTTTCTCACACTCCAATCTGTCCGCTGCTCAAATTTCATTCGATTCCGAGTACTTTAGCCCCGATTTTCAGAGTTCTATCCTAGGGAGAATCACATCAAGTGGTATCAGAGCCAACTCTGTGCCAAGGCTGAGAAATTCTCTAACCCTAATCTCTCTTTCTCTTGATTTTTTTCGTTTTTGTTCTTTGTTTTAGTGTTAGTTTTGTTCTGTTCTTGTTGCTTAGGTTTAGAGAAACGTCTTTTGTTGTCCCTAGTTCTTAGGCAGTCGTGTTTTCCTCTTAGAATTAGGATTAGGTTTTGTTTTCCCAATTGAATTAGGATTAGGTTTAATTTTCCTGATTGAATTAGGATTAGAGTTTTGTTTTCCTTATTGAATTAGGGTTAGGGTTTCGTTTTCCTGTTTGCTTTAGGATTAGGTTTTTAGTAATTCCTGTTTAGGTTAGGAATAGTTAGAAATCCTATTCCTACTAGGATTAGGAAAAGAATTTTCGTTTTTTTTAGGCTTTTATTTATTTCTTTTCGTCTTAGAACTAGTTACTGTGAGCTGTTTTGACTTCTTTTCAGGTACAATGGAGCTTTCAGCTGAAGCTATGGAAGCTCTAAACAAAGCCATGGCTCAGCAAATCAAAGAGGCCAATCAAGCAATAGCTTCTCAGCTTACTCAGCAAATAGAGCAGCTCAACAACAAGTTTGAGGACCGATTCAAAGGTCTATTGAAAGAGCGCAGTGCTTCGGACGCTGAATCTTCAGAACCACCTAGTCCCAATGAAGCTATACGCCTCGCCAAGGGTAAATCACACATGGGAGAACCTTCGAGACAGCTACGCCGAACAATCAGATCACCTATCAGAGGTGGAGAAGCTCTTCATAATCATAGGAGAAACGTGGAGGGTTCAAGGAGAGCACAATCACGTCCACACCATGTTGCTGGACATAGGATTTACGTGGAATCAGATCGTGAGCATTCAGAAGAAGGTGAAATATCAGATTATAGTCGTGAAACGTTAAGGAGACCCAAAAACAGAGGCAATGCACGAGATTATGATCCCTTGAGACAACAGCTGAATCATATCAAGATTCAATTTCCTCCTTTCCACGGTAGCAATGATCCAGAAGCTTACCTTGATTGGGAGAGGAAGATGGAATCAAATTTTTTGGTTCAAGGGACATATGAGCTTAATAAGGTGAAGATAGCTATATCTGAATTCAATGGCTATGCACTTTTGTGGTGGGAACAGTTGGGACTCATGAGAGATCGACATAGAGAGCCTCCAATCACGACTTGGGATCAGCTTACTGCACAAATGAGGAAGAAGTTCGTTCCTGCACATTATCAGCATGAAGTTCTTAGTAAGCTTAGACGTCTCACTCAAGGAACTAAATCAGTTAGAGACTACTATCAGGAGCTGGAAACGTTAATGATCAGGGCTGATGTGAGAGAAAGTGAAGACATGGTGATGTCTAGGTTTCTTGGGGGACTTAACAGAGAGCTTCAGGATAAAGTAGAGCTACAGAACTACGACGATGTGCAAGAGATGGTCCATAAGGCAGAGTTGATTGAGTCGCAGCTCAAGAGGAAAGTTGGCAGATCTACTTTCACTTCCAATATTCCAAAACCGAGAGAATTCAACAAACCAGCCTCATTTAAACCAGCGACAACAACAGTTAGAGAAAAGGTTAAAAAAAAGCTTAAAACCAGAAGTGGCACTTCTAATAGCAATGTCAGATGCTTCAAGTGTCAAGGAATGGGACACTACTCCAGAGATTGTCCTAATAAGAAGATGTTTCTATTGAGAGAAGGAGGAGAGATTGTGCCTCAGGATAGCTCAGAAAGTGAGGTAGAGGACGATTTGGAGGAGGAAGAAGCAGCTGCAGCAGTTGGAGAGTTACTTTTTGCACGTAGAGCATTGAGCATTCAGGTTCATCCAGATGATAAGGAACAGCGTGAGAATCTCTTCCACACCAGATGTGTAGTTGAGGATAAGGTTTGCACCTTGATTGTTGATGGAGGCAGCTGCACCAATGCCGCCAGTGAGGAGATGGTGAAGAAGCTTAATCTTAAGACTACTTCACATCCTAAACCGTATCAGCTGCAGTGGTTAGACAACAAGGGTGCTGTAACCGTTTCTCAGCAAGTACTCATCAAGTTGGCAATTGGGAAGTATGAAGATGAGTTGCTGTGTGATGTTGTGCCAATGAGGTCTAGTCACGTTCTGTTGGGCAGACCATGGCAGTATGATAGGCGTGTGATGCATGATGGGTACACAAACAAGCAGGTGTTTGAGTACAAGGGACGAAAAATCTCTCTTCTTCCACTCACACCAGCTGAAATCTACAAGGATCAGATGCATATGAACAGAAAAGAGAAGGAGAAAGTGTCAAATGCATTATACATCAATCACAGTGAGTTTAACAAGCTGTTTGATCCAGAAATGACTACTTTCATGTTTGTGTACAAGGAGACATTGGCGTGTACTAAACCATCAGAGGAGCTTCCACATGAGATGATTCAGATTATAGAGGAGTACCAGGACGTTTTTCCAGAGGAGATACCATCGGGACGGCCTCCAATTCGTGGTATTGAGCATCAGACTGATTTAGTGCCTGGTTGTGTGTTGCCAAACAAACCAGCTTACAGAACTAATCCAGTTGAGACTAAAGAGCTTGAGAAGCTAGGAGGAGCTGCAATCAACTACCCAACTTATGACAAGGAGCTGTATGCATTAGTTAGAGCACTTCAAACGTGGCAGCATTACTTGTGGCCAAAAGAATTCGTCATTCATACAGATCATGAGTCGTTGAAGCACTTAAAGGGACAGCAAAAGCTCAACAAGAGACACGCCAGATTGATGGAGTTCATAGAGACGTTTCCATGCATAGTTAAGTACAAGAAAGGTAAGGATAATGTAGTTGCAGATGCATTATCAAGAAGGTACATTTTAGTCTCTACTTTAACTTCTAAGTTGGCTGGTTTTGAGCATATTAAAGACTTGTATGAGACTGACAATGACTTTGCTGAGAGCTATGGCAAATGCCATAAGTTTGCTGTTGATAAATTTTTTAGACAGGATGGTTATTTGTTCTAAAATAATCGCTTGTGTATACCAAGAGGATCAATCAGAGAGCTGCTAGTTAGAGAGGCGCATGGAGGTGGATTAGCAGGGCATTTTGGAGTTACAAAGACTCTACTTGGACTGCAGGATCACTTCTATTGGCCAAACATGAAGACAGATGTTGATCAGGTTTGTTCTAGGTGTGAAACGTGTAAAATGGCTAAGAGTAAGGTACAGCCACACGGTTTGTACACACCTCTTCCTATTCCTTTGCAGCCCTGGACTCATTTATCTATGGACTTTGTACTTGGCTTACCTCGAACCAGAAATGGTAGAGATTCTATTTTTGTGGTTGTTGACAGGTTTAGCAAGATGGCTTACTTTATAGCTAGCCACAAGACGGATGATGCTGTTTGTGTAGCTAATCTGTTTTTCAGGGAAGTTGTGAGATTGCATGGAATGCCTCAAGTGATAGTTTCAGATCAAGACACCAAATTCTTAGGGCATTTTTGGCAGACTGATGGACAGACAGAAGTAATGAACAGAACATTGTCAACACTTCTAAGGACGTTGGTGAAGAGCAACATCAAGTCATGGGAAGAGTGTCTACCACATGTAGAGTTTGCTTACAATCACGCTAAGCATTCTGCCACTCTCTTTTCTCCCTTTGAGATTGTTTATGGCTTTAACCCACAATTCCCTCTACACTTGATTTTTTTGCCTTTGAGTGTGAAATGTAGTGCAGATGGAAAAGAAAAGGCTGAACAAGTCAGGAGAATTCACGCCAAAGCCAAGGAGAACATAGAGAAGAAGACAGAGCAGTACAAGAAGCACGCCAACAAAGGAAGAAAGGAGCTGATCTTGGAAGAAGGAGATTTGGTGTGGATTCAACTAAGGAAAGATCGATTTCCAGAAGAGAGGAAGAGCAAGCTTCAGCCACGAGTTGGTGGACCATTCGCAGTCGTGAGGAGGATCAACAACAACGCCTATCAGATTCATCTCCAAGGTAAGTACAACATATCTCCAACGTTCAATGTTTCTGACTTGCTTCCATATGTTGCAGATTCGGATTTGAGGACAAATCCTTTTGAAGAGGGAGAGGATGATGTGATCGTGAGCAGCATAGAAGCTAAGGAACCATAGCTTATAGGTCCAATCACGTGTTCGAGAGCTAAGGAGTTGGCTAAGGAAGCTCACTCGCTCATGACTGAAGGATCGTTCTCGCCACCAGCTATGCAAGTCTTCAACATCTCCAACTTGAAGACTTCTCCTGGTAATGATAACTAGGTAACTTAGGTGAGGAAGTCTGTACTCTTTTTCCCATAGAGAGTTTTGTCCCAATTGGGTTTTCTTTCATGGTTTTTAATGAGGCAGATGGAATCACTACGGCGAGTTACTTAGAAGTCTTACCATTAGGAGAATAATGTACAAACCAATCTGGTTTTTGTACTTAGTAGATTTTGAGGTGCACCAATTAGTGGGACGCTTCGTTGTTTTTATTTTAAACGCTTCGTTGTTTTATTTAAGTTTCAAACTACATGTTGTTTTTTTGGTTTAAAAACTACATGCTGTTCTGTTTTAGGGTTGTATTTAAACCCCAGAACTTGCTGTAAATTTCTTTAGAGTATTATCATTGAAAAAGACTTCTTATTGAGTTTTCCATGCTCTCAAGCCACGGTTCTGGAAATCCTAGAGCCTGAATCTCACATCACGTTGTGAGCCAAGAGATTCTTCACCAAATTCATCTAATCACCAAAATCTATCCATTAAATCCTTTCAGCCGTCACCACACCAATTCAAATCACGTTTTTTTCATCCTATCATATCACCTTTCATCATCTCCATCAATCCTTCAGTTTTTTGTCTCACAGAGACCTTTGCCACGTATCTCAGGAAATACTCGATCAAATCCGCTCAAAACTCATAACCGAGTTTCTCACACTCCAATCTGTCCGCTGCTCAAATTTCATTCGATTCCGAGTACTCTAGCTCCGATTTTCAGAGTTCTATCCTAGGGAGAATCACATCAGTTCTTCTTCTAGACAGCAGAGAGTTAGACGCCTTAAATCACCAATTAGGGACAGAGAAACAGTTGGTCATCAAAGGAGAAGCTCACAGCCACAAAGACGGTCTGATTATGTTGCTGGACATAGGATTTATGTTGAAACAGATCGTGAGCATTCAGAAGAAGGTGAGAGATCAGAATATAGTGGTGAAACGTTAAGGAGACCCAGAAACATAGGCAATGCACGAGATTATGATCCCTTGAGACAGCAGCTGAATCATATCAAGATTCAACTTCCTCCTTTCCACGGTAGTAATGATCCAGAAGCTTACCTTGATTGGGAGAGGAAGATGGAATCGAATTTTTTGGTTCAAGGGACATATGAGCTTAATAAGGTGAAGATAGCAATATCTGAATTCAATGGCTATGCACTCTTGTGGTGGGAACAGTTGGGACTTGTCAGAGATAGACAAAGAGAGCCTCCAATCACCACTTGGACAGAACTAGTTGCGCACATGAGAAGAAAATTTGTGCCTGCGCATTATCAGAGTGAGATGTTTAGCAAGTTGAGACGCCTTGTACAAGGCACCAAATCAGTTCGTGATTACTATCAAGAGTTGGAGACACTTATGATCAGGGCTGATTTGAGGGAAAGTGATGATATGGTGATGTCTCGTCTTCTTGGGGGATTGAACAGAGAGTTGCAAGATAAGGTAGAGCTGCAGAATTATGAAGATGTGCAGGAAATGGTGCACAAAGCTGAGTTGATAGAGGCGCAGCTTAAGAGGAGAATTGGCAGATCTAGTTTCACTTCTAGTATCCCTAAGCCAAGAGAATTCACCAAATCAGATAACAGACCTGCAGCCTTTGTAGTGAAAGAAGAGGTCAAAACAGAGCTTAAAACCAGAAGTGGCACTTCTAATAGCAATGTCAGATGCTTCAAGTGTCAAGGAATGGGACACTACTCCAGAGACTGTCCTAACAAGAAGATGTTTCTGTTGAGAGAAGGAGGAGAGATTGTGCCTCAGGAGAGTTCAGAAAGTGCGGTAGAGGACAATTTAGAGGAGGAAGAAGCAGCCGCAGCAGTTGGAGAGTTACTTGTTGCACGCAGAGCATTGAGCATTCAGGTTCATCCAGATGATAGGGGACAGCGTGAGAATCTCTTCCACACCAGATGTGTAGTTGAGGATAAGGTTTGCACCTTGATTGTTGATGGAGGCAGCTGCACCAATGCCGCCAGTGAGGAGATGGTGAAGAAGCTTAATCTTAAGACTACTTCACATCCTAAACCGTATCAGCTGCAGTGGTTAGACAACAAGGGAGCTATAACCGTTTCTCAGCAAGTACTCATCAAGTTGGCAATTGGGAAGTATGAAGATGAGTTGCTGTGTGATGTTGTGCCAATGAGGTCTAGTCACGTTCTGTTGGGCAGACCATGGCAGTATGATAGGCGTGTGATGCATGATGGGTACACAAACAAGCAGGTGTTTGAGTACAAGGGACGAAAAATCTCTCTTCTTCCACTTACACCAGCTGAAATATATAAGGATCAGATGCATATGAACAGAAAGGAGAAGGAGAAAGTGTCAAACGCATTGTACATCAATCACAGTGAGTTTAACAAGCTGTTTGATCCAGAAATGACTACTTTTATGTTTGTGTACAAGGAGACATTGGCGTGTACTAAACCATCAGAGAAGCTTCCACATGAGATGATTCAGATTATTGAGGAGTATAAGGACGTTTTTCCTGAGGAGATACCACCGGGACTGCCTCCAATTCGTGGTATTGAGCATCAGATTAATTTAGTGCTTGGTTCTGTGTTGCCAAACAAACCAGCTTACAGAACTAATCCAGTTGAGACTAAAGAGCTTGAGAAGCTAGGAGGAGCTGCAATCAACTACCCAACTTATGTAAGGTACAGCCACACGGTTTGTACACACCTCTTCCTATTCCTTTGCAGCCCTGGACTCATTTATCTATGGACTTTGTACTTGGCTTACCTCGAACCAGAAATGGTAGAGATTCTATTTTTGTAGTTGTTGACAGGTTCAGCAAGATGGCACACTTTATAGCTGGCCACAAAACGGAGGATGCTGTTTGTGTAGCTAATCTGTTTTTCAAGGAAGTTGTGAGGTTGCATGGAATGCCTCAAGTGATAGTTTCAGATCGAGATACCAAATTCTTAGGGCGTTTTTGGCGTACACTATGGGCTAAGCTAGGAGATTTGGTATTGATTCACCTAAGGAAAGATCGATTTCC
The DNA here is from genome assembly GCA_023374145.1 of Lepidium sativum. Classification (NCBI taxonomy): domain Eukaryota; kingdom Viridiplantae; phylum Streptophyta; class Magnoliopsida; order Brassicales; family Brassicaceae; genus Lepidium; species Lepidium sativum. Next base: position 21,806 of record JAKUCM010000104.1, on the reverse strand, counting down.
AGAAGAGAGGAAGAGCAAGCTTCAGCCACGAGTTGATGGACCATTCGCAGTCGTGAGGAGGATCAACAACAACGCCTATCAGATTGATCTCCAAGGTAAGTACAACATATCTCTAACGTTCAATGTTTCTGACTTGCTTCCATATGTTGCAGATTCGGATTTGAGGACAAATCCTTTTGAAGAGGGAGAGGATGATGTGATCGTGAGCAGCATAGAAGCTAAGGAACCAGAGCTTATAGGTCCAATCACGTGTTCGAGAGCTAAGGAGTTGGCTAAGGAAGCTCACTCGCTCATGACTGAAGGATCGTTCTCGCCACCAGCTATGCAAGTCTTCAACATCTCCAACTTGAAGGCTTCTCCTGGTAATGATAACTAGGTAACTTAGGTGAGGAAGTCTGTACTCTTTTTCCCATAGAGAGTTTTGTCCCAATTGGGTTTTCTCTCATGGTTTTTAATGAGGCAGATGGAATCACTACGGCGAGTTACTTAGGAGTCTTACCATTAGGAGAATAATGTACAAACCAATCTGGTTTCGTACTTAGTAGATTTTGAGGTGCACCATTAGGGGACGCCTCGTTGTTTTTATTTAAACGCTTTGCTGTTTTTTATAAGTTTCAAACTACATGTTGTTTTTGTTTAGAACTACATGTTGTTTTGGTTCTAGGGTTATATTTAAACCCCAGAACTTGCTGTAAACTTCTTCAGAGTATTATCATTGAAAAAGACTTCTTATTGAGTTTTCCATGCTCTCAAGCCACGGTTCTGGAAAGCCTAGAGCCTGAATCTCCCATCACGTTGTGAGCCAAGAGATTCTTCACCAAATTCATCTAATCACCAAAATCTATCCATTAAATCCTTTCAGCCGTCACCACACCAATTCAAATCACGTTTTTTTCATCCTATCATATCACCTTTCATCATCTCCATCAATCCTTCAGTTTTTTTTTTTGTCTCACAGAGACCTTTGCCACGTATCTCAGGAAATACTCGATCAAATCAGCTCAAAACTCATAACCGAGTTTCTCACACTCCAATCTATCCGCTGCTCAAGTTTCATTCGATTCCGAGTAATCTAGCCCCGATTTTCAGAGTTCTATCCTAGGGAGAATCACATCAAGGTGTCTATTTTTCCTTTCAGCAACTCCATTTTGCTGAGGAGTGTATGGACAAGTAGTTTGATGAACTATTCCATGTGTTGCAAGAATTTGTTTAAATGCATGGCTTGTATACTCTCCTCCATTGTCAGTCCTTAGGATCTTAATCTTTGCACTATATTGATTGAAAACATAGTTTTGAAAGTTAGTAAATGCTTCAAAGACTCGATCTTTACTAGGTAGTAAAGTTAACCAAGTAAATTTCGATTTTTCATCAATAAAAGTGACAAAATATTTATGACTTTCCCTAGAAACACAAGGAGAAGACCACACATCAGAATGAACAAGATCAAAACAATTCTCATAAATAGTTGAAGACTTAGGGAACACGGATTTACAATGTTTCCCAAGTATACAAGCTTCACAATTGTCATTCTTAAAAGAAACATTAGGTAACAATAAGTTCAAAGCACGAGAATGTGGATGTCCTAAACGAGCATGCCACAACATATCATCATTCAAACTACTACTAGAACCAACAGAAACATATGAACTAGCTGAACACGAATTAAACGATAGATTTGGACAATTTTCAGTCTTCTCTAGCAAGTATAGCCCATCCTTGCTAGCTCCTTCTCCAAGAACTTGACCACTTTTAATATCCTGAAAGCAAACCTTGTTAGGATAGAAAATAGCTTTGCAATTCAAATCACAAACAGCTTTATGAACACTACGTAAATTAGACTTAAAACTTGGCATAAACAAGGCCTTAGATTCTTTGTTAAACAACCTAAGATCACCAACACCCTTAATAGGAACCTTTTTACCATTTGCAATGCTAACACATCCTACAGCTGGTTTCAAGTTCTTAAGCAAGTTCTCATTCCTAATCATATGATGGCTTGCACCTGAATCTACCACCAATGATTTAGCAATTTTAGAAACATAAAATGAGTTACCAGACTCCTTTAGAGCATTGATGGATTTTATTAGCTCCTCAAGGTCAGCTTTCCTCACATAATCATTTTGGACTGCCACCATGGCTGTCCCATTAGGTACTTGAGAAGATGAACCAGAACCTGCGTCAGCCACCACCTCCTTACTAGCAACATTAGCTCTTGGCTTTTCCCATTTGCTTTGCTTGAGGTGAGGATGGAGAGTCCAGCAACGATCCTTGGTGTGCCCTTTACGCTTGCAATGCTCACACACAAACACCTTCTTATCCTCAGGTCTGTATGATGTCTTGTTAGCCATAGCAAGCTCTCCATTACCATCAAGAAGAGTCCTTGATCCTTGCTCTCTTTGAATAAGGCCACACACTTCTTCAAGGTTTGGAAGCTTGTCTTGCCTCAAGAGATGTCGAGTCAAGTCACCATAAGCTGGGTTTAAGTTCATCAAACATCCAAATACCTTGTCTTGCTCTAGCCGTTCACTCAGCACAATTGGATCCACCGTTGGAGGCCTAAGCATTTCCAGCTCAGCCCAAAGAGACCTATACTTCCCAAACCATTGAGTAAATTCCATATCCTCTTGGCTGAGGGCATTTATCGCCTTCCTTACCTCATAGATTCGGCTGAGGTTAGAGAGATTCCCATACACCTTCTTGAGAGTGTCCCACAAGTGCTTAGCACTCTCACAATAGGAATAAGCTTCATGGATGTGTGGGTCAAGAGAGCTTTGAATGATTACAAGAGCAATCTGGTCATCTTGTGATGTGATTCTCCCTAGGATAGAACTCTGAAAATTGGGGCTAGACTACTCGAAATCGAATGAAACTTGAGCAGCGGATAGATTGGAGTGTGAGAAACTCGATTATGAGTTTTGAGCGGATTTGATCGAGTATTTCTTGAGATACGTGGCAAAGGTCTCTGTGAGACAAAAAAAAACTGAAGGATTGATGGAGATGATGAAAGGTGATATGATAGGATGAAAAACGTGATTTGAATTGGTGTGGTGACGGCTGAAAGGATTTAATGGATAGATTTTGGTGATTAGATGAATTTGGTGAAGAATCTCTTGGCTCACAACGTGATGGGAGATTCAGGCTCTAGGATTTCCAGAACTGTGGCTTGAGAGCATGGAAAACTCAATAAGAAGTCTTTTTCAATGATAATACTCTAAAGAAATTTACAGCAAGTTTTGGGGTTTAAATACAACCCTAAAACAGAACAGCATGTAGTTTTTAAACCAAAAAAACAACATGTAGTTTGAAACTTAAATAAAACAACGAAGCGTTTAAAATAAAAACAACGAAGCGTCCCACTAATTGGTGCACCTCAAAATCTACTAAGTACGAAACCAGATTGGTTTGTACATTATTCTCCTAATGGTAAGACTCCTAAGTAACTCGCCGTAGTGATTCCATCTGCCTCATTAAAAACCATGAGAGAAAACCCAATTGGGACAAAACTCTCTATGGGAAAAAGAGTACAGACTTCCTCACCTAAGTTACCTAGTTATCATTACCAGGAGAAGCCTTCAAGTTGGAGATGTTGAAGACTTGCATAGCTGGTGGCGAGAACGATCCTTCAGTCATGAGCGAGTGAGCTTCCTTAGCCAACTCCTTAGCTCTCAAACACGTGATTGGACCTATCAGCTCTGGTTCCTTAGCTTCTATGCTGCTCACGATCACATCATCCTCTCCCTCTTCAAAAGGATTTGTCCTCAAATCCGAATCTGCAACATATGGAAACAAGTCAGAAACATTGAACGTTGGAGATATGTTGTACTTACCTTGGAGATCAATCTGATAGGCGTTGTTGTTGATCCTCCTCACGACTGCGAATGGTCCACCAACTCGTGGCTGAAGCTTGCTCTTCCTCTCTTCTGGAAATCGATCTTTCCTTAGGTGAATCCACACCAAATCTCCTTCTTCCAAGATCAGCTCCTTTCTTCCTTTGTTGGCGTGCTTCTTGTACTGCTCTGTCTTCTTCTCTATGTTCTCCTTGGCTTTGGCGTGAATTCTCCTGACTTGTTCAGCCTTTTCTTTTCCATCTGCACTACATTTCACACTCAAAGGCAAAAAAATCAAGTCTAGAGGGAATTGTGGGTTAAAGCCATAAACAATCATAAAGGGAGAAAAGAGAGTGGCAGAATGCTTAGCGTGATTGTAAGCAAACTCTACATGTGGTAGACACTCTTCCCATGACTTGATGTTGCTCTTCACCAACGTCCTTAGAAGTGTTGACAATGTTCTGTTCATTACTTCTGTCTGTCCATCAGTCTGAGGATGGCATGATGTTGAAAACGTCAATCTGGTCCCTAGCTTAGCCCATAGTGTACGCCAAAAACGTCATAAGAATTTGGTATCTCGATCTGAAACTATCACTTGAGGGATTCCATGCAATCTCACAACTTCCCTGAAAAACAGATTAGCTACACAAACAGCATCCTCCGTTTTGTGGCCAGCTATAAAGTGTGCCATCTTGCTGAACCTGTCAACAACTACAAAAATAGAATCTCTACCATTTCTGGTTCGAGGTAAGCCAAGTACAAAGTCCATAGATAAATGAGTCCAGGGTTGTGAAGGAATAGGAAGAGGTGTGTACAAACCATGTGGCTGTACCTTACTCTTAGCCATTTTACACGTTTCACACCTAGAACAAACCTGATCGACATCTGTCTTCATGTTTGGCCAATAGAAGTGATCCTGCAGTCCAAGTAGAGTCTCTGATTGATCCTCTTGGTATACACAAGCGATTATTGTAGAACAAATAACCATCCTGTCTAAAGAATTTATCAACAGCAAACTTATGGCATTTGCCATAGCTCTCAGCAAAGTCATTGTCAGTCTCATAAAGCTCTACAATGTGCCCAAAACCATCTAACTTTGAAGTTAAAGTAGAGATTAGAGTGTACCTTCTGGATAATGCATCTGCGACTACATTATCCTTACCTTTCTTGTACTTAACAACGTAGGGGAAGGTCTCCATAAACTCCATCCATCTGGCGTGTCTCTTGTTGAGCTTTTGTTGTCCCTTTAAGTGCATTAACGACTCATGATCTGTATGAATGACGAATTCTTTTGGCCACAAGTAATGCTGCCATGTTTGAAGTGCTCTAACTAATGCATACAGCTCCTTGTCATAAGTTGGGTAGTTGATTGCAGCTCCTCCTAGCTTCTCAAGCTCTTTAGTCTCAACTGGATTAGTTCTGTAAGCTGGTTTGTTTGGCAACACAGAACCAAGCACTCAATCAATCTGATGCTCAATACCACGAATTGGAGGCAGTCCCGGTGGTATCTCCTCAGGAAAAACGTCCTTATACTCCTCAATAATCTGAATCATCTCATGTGGAAGCTTCTCTGATGGTTTAGTACACGCCAATGTCTCCTTGTACACAAACATAAAAGTAGTCATTTCTGGATCAAACAGCTTGTTAAACTCACTGTGATTGATGTACAATGCGTTTGACACTTTCTCCTTCTCCTTTCTGTTCATATGCATCTGATCATTATATATTTCAGCTGGTGTAAGTGGAAGAAGAAAGATTTTTCGTCCCTTGTACTCAAACACCTGCTTGTTTGTGTACCCATCATGCATCACACGCCTATCATACTGCCATGGTCTGCCCAACAAAACGTGACTAGACCTCATTGGCACAACATCACACAGCAACTCATCTTCATACTTCCCAATTGCCAACTTGATGAGTACTTGCTGAGAAACGGTTACAGCACCCTTGTTGTCTAACCACTGCAGCTGATACGGTTTAGGATGTGAAGTAGTCTTAAGATTAAGCTTCTTCACCATCTCCTCACTGGCGGCATTGGTGCAGCTGCCTCCATCAACAATCAAGGTGCAAACCTTATCCTCAACTACACATCTGGTGTGGAAGAGATTCTCACGCTGTTCCTTATCATCTGGATGAACCTGAATGCTCAATGCTCTGCGTGCAACAAGTAACTCTCCAACTGCTGCAGCTGCTTCTTCCTCCTCCAAATCGTCCTCTACCTCACTTTCTAAGCTATCCTGAGGCACAATCTCTCCTCCTTCTCTCAATAGAAACATCTTCTTATTAGGACAATCTCTGGAGTAGTGTCCCATTCCTTGACACTTGAAGCATCTGACATTGCTATTAGAAGTGCCACTTCTGGTTTTAAGCTCTGTTTTGACCTCTTCTTTCACTACAAAGGCTGCAGGTCTGTTATCTTTGATTGGAGCTGATTTGGTGAATTCTCTTGGCTTAGGGATACTAGAAGTGAAAGTAGATCTGCCAATTCTCCTCTTAAGTTGTGCCTCTATCAACTCAGCTTTGTGCACCATTTCCTGCACATCTTCATAATTCTGCAGCTCTACCTTATCTTGCAACTCTCTGTTCAATCCCCCAAGAAAACGTGACATCACCATATCCTCACTCTCCCTCAAATTAGCTCTGATCATAAGTGTCTCCAACTCCTGATAGTAATCACGAACTGATCTGGTGCCTTGTACAAGGCGTCTTAACTTGCTAAGCATCTCTCTCTGATAATGGGCAGGCACAAATTTTCTTCTCATGTGCGCAACTAGTTCTGTCCAAGTGGTAATTGGAGGCTCTCTTTGTCTATCTCTGACAAGTCTCAACTGTTCCCACCACAAGAGTGCATAGCCATTGAATTCAGATATAGCTATCTTCACCTTATTAAGCTCATATGTCCCTTGAACCAAAAAATTCGATTCCATCTTCCTCTCCCAATCAAGGTAAGCTTCTGGATCATTACTACCGTGGAAAGGAGGAAATTGAATCTTGATATGATTCAGCTGCTGTCTCAAGGGATCATAATCTCGTGCATTGCCTCTGTTTCTGGGTCTCCTTAACGTTTCACCACTATATTCTGATCTCTCACTTTCTTCTGAATGCTCACGATCTGTTTCAACATAAATCCTATGTCCAGCAACATAATCAGACCGTCTTTGTGGCTGTGAGCTTCTCCTTTGATGACCAACTGTTTCTCTGTCCCTAATTGGTGATTTAAGGCGTCTAACTCTCTGCTGTCTAGAAGAAGAACCCACGTGTGCCTTTCCTTTAGCAATCCTGATTGCTTCATTAGGACTAGGAGGCTCTGATGATTCTGGCTCGGTAGCACTTTGATCATTCTTTAGCTCTTTGAATCGGTTCTCAAACTTGCTATCAAGCTGCTCTAATTTCTGAAAGAGTTGAGAAGCTATTGCTTGATTGGCTTCTTTGATTTGCTGAGCCATGGCTTTGCTTAGAGCTTCCATAGCTTCAGCTGAAAGCTCCATTGTACCTGAAAGGAAGTCAAAACAACTCACAGTAACTATTTCTAAGATGAAAAGAAAGAAAATAAAAGCCTAAAAAAAACGAAAAATCCTAATCCTACTAGGAATAGGATTCCTAAACTAATCCTAATTCTAACAGGAAAACAGAAAACCTAATCCTAATTCTAATAGGAAAACAGAAGCTAATCCTAATGCTAATAGGAAAACTCAAAACCTAATCCTAATTCTAATAGGAAAACTCAAAACCTAATCCTAATTCTAATAGGAAAATAGAAACTAATCCTAATTCTAATAGGAAAACTCAAAACTAATCCTAATTCAATCAGGAAACGAAACCTAATCCTAATTCAATCAGGAAAACAAATCTAAACCCTAACAATGAATGAGAACAAAAATAACAAGAGAAAGAGAGATTAGGGTTAGAGATTTTCTCAGCCTTGGCACAGAGTTGGCTCTGATACCACTTGATGTGATTCTCCCTAGGATAGAACTCTGAAAATCGGGGCTAGAGTACTCGGAATCGAATGAAACTTGAGCAGCGGATAGATTGGAGTGTGAGAAACTCGGTTATGAGTTTTGAGCGGATTTGATCGAGTATTTCTTGAGATACGTGGCAAAGGTCTCTGTGAGACAAAAAAAAAACTGAAGGATTGATGGAGATGATGAAAGGTGATATGATAGGATGAAAAACGTGATTTGAATTGGTGTGGTGACGGCTGAAAGGATTTAATGGATAGATTTTGGTGATTAGATGAATTTGGTGAAGAATCTCTTGGCTCACAACGTGATGGGAGATTCAGGCTCTAGGATTTCCAGAACCGTGGCTTTAGAGCATGGATAACTCAATAAGAAGTCTTTTTCAATGATAATACTCTAAAGAAATTTACAGCAAGTTCTGGGGTTTAAATACAACCCTAAAACAGAACAGCATGTAGTTTTTAAACCGAAAAAACAACATGTAGTTTGAAACTTAAATAAAACAACGAAGCGTTTAAAATAAAAACAACGAAGCGTCCCACTAATTGGTGCACCTCAAAATCTACTAAGTACAAAACCAGATTGGTTTGTACATTATTCTCCTAATGGTAAGACTTCTAAGTAACTCGCCGTAGTGATTCCATCTGCCTCATTAAAAACCATGAAAGAAAACCCAATTGGGACAAAACTCTCTATGGGAAAAAGAGTACAGACTTCCTCACCTATGTTACCTAGTTATCATTACCAGGAGAAGCCTTCAAGTTGGAGATGTTGAAGACTTGCATAGCTGGTGGCGAGAACGATCCTTCAGTCATGAGCGAGTGAGCTTCCTTAGCCAACTCCTTAGCTCTCAAACACGTGATTGGACCTATCAGCTCTGGTTCCTTAGCTTCTATGCTGCTCACGATCACATCATCTTGGTACCATTTTGCCTTTACCTCATCTGATGTGATTCTCCCTAGGATAAAACTCTGAAAATCGGGGCTAGAGTACTCAGAATCAAATGAAACTTGAGCAGCGGATAGATTGGAGTGTGAGAAACTCGGTTATGAGTTTTGAGCGGATTTGATCGAGTATTTCCTGAGATACGTGGCAAAGGTCTCTGTGAGACAAAAAAACTGAAGGATTGATGGAGATGATGAAAGGTGATATGATAGGATGAAAAAAACGTGATTTGAATTGGTGTGGTGACGGCTGAAAGGATTTAATGGATAGATTTTGGTGATTAGATGAATTTGGTGAAGAATCTCTTGGCTCACAACGTGATGGGAGATTCAGGCTCTAGGATTTCCAGAACCGTGGCTTGAGAGCATGGAAAACTCAATAAGAAGTCTTTTTCAATGATAATACTCTAAAGAAATTTACAGCAAGTTCTGGGGTTTAAATACAACCCTAAAACAGAACAGCATGTAGTTTTTAAACCAAAAAAACAACATGTAGTTTGAAACTTAAATAAAACAACGAAGCGTTTAAAATAAAAACAACGAAGCGTCCCACTAATTGGTGCACCTCAAAATCTACTAAGTACAAAACCAGATTGGTTTGTACATTATTCTCCTAATGGTAAGACTTCTAAGTAACTCGTCGTAGTGATTCCATCTGCCTCATTAAAAACCATGAGAGAAAACCCAATTGGGACAAAACTCTCGATGGGAAAAAGAGTACAAACTTCCTCACCTAAGTTACCTAGTTATCATTACCAGGAGAAGTCTTCAAGATGGAGATGTTGAAGACTTGTGCAGCTGCTAGCTCGTCAACTCCTTCTCCAATGAGGGAATGAGCTTCCTTGGCCATCTCCTTAGCTCTGGAACGTGTAATCCGACCCTCTACTTCAGGTGCTGCAGCTGTTGTGTCATCCACGATCATATCATCCTCTCCCTCTTGAAAAGGATTTGTCCTCAAATCTGTATCTGCAACATAAGGAAGCAAATCAGAAACAGCGAACGAATTTGATATGTTATACTTACCTCGGAGATCGATCTTGTAAGCATTGTTGTTGATCCTCTGGATGACTTCAAATGGACCATCAACTCGTGGCAGTAGCTTGCTCTTCCTCTCTTCTGGAAATTGGTCTTTCCTGAGATGAATCCAGACCAAATCTTCTTCTTCAAATATCAGCTCCTTTTTTCCTTTGTTGGCGTACTTCTTGTATTGCTCTGTCTTCTTCTCTATGTTCCCCTTGGCTTTGGCATGAATTCTCCTAACTTGTTCAGCCTTTGCTTTTCCATCTGCACTACATTTCACACTCAAAGGCAAAGAAATCAAGTCTAGAGGAGATTGTGGGTTAAAACCGTAAACAATCTCAAAGGGAGAAAAGAGAGTGGCAGAATGCTTAGCATGATTGTAAGCAAACTCTACATGTCGTAGACACTCTTCCCATGACTTGATGTTGCTCTTCACCAACGTCCTTAGAATTGTTGACAACATTCTGTTCACTACTTCTGTCTGTCCATCAGTCTGCCAGAAATGCCCTAAGAATTTGGTGTCTCGATCTGAAACTATCACTTGAGGCATTCTATGCAATCTCACAACTTCCCTGAAAAACAGATTAGCTACACAAACAGCATCATCCGTCTTGTGGCTAGCTATTAAGTTAGGCATCTTGCTAAACCTGTCAACAACCACAAAAATAGAATCTCTACCATTTTACACGTTTCACACCTAGAACAAACCTTCTCAACGTCTGACTTCATGTTAGGCCAATAGAAGTGATCTTGCAATCCAAGTAAGGTCTTGGAAACTCCAAAATGACCAGCCAATCCGCCACCATGAGCTTCTCTAACCAACAATTCTCTGATGGATCCTCTTGGTATGCACAATCGATTGTTGTAGAATAAATAGTCATCCTGTCTAAAGTATTTATCACAAGCAAACTTATGGCATTTACCATAGCTCTCAGCAAAATCAATGTCAGTCTCATAAAGCTCTACAATGTGCTCAAAACCATCTAACTTTGAAGTTAAAGTAGAGATTAGAGTGTACCTTCTGGATAATGCATCTGCGACTACATTATCCTTACCTTTCTTGTACTTAACAACGTAAGGGAAGGTCTCAATAAACTCCATCCATCTGGCGTGTCTCTTGTTGAGCTTTTGCTGTCCCTTTAAGTACTTAAGAGACTCATGATCTGTGTGAATGACGAACTCTTTAGGCCACAAATAATGCTGCCACGTTTGAAGTGCTCTGACCAATGCATACAGCTCCTTGTCATAGGTTGGATAGTTGCTGGTGGATCCTCCTAGCTTCTCACTAAAGTATGCAACTGGTTTCCTATCCTGCATCAAAACATCTCCAATGCCAACTCCTGAGGCATCACATTCAATTTCAAATGTTTTCTTAAAATCAGGAAGAACTAAAAGTGGGGCATTGATAAGCTTCTCTTTCAAGGCTGAAAACGCCTGCTCTTGTGCTTCTTCCCATCTGAATCCAACTTCCTTCTTGATTACTTCTGTTAATGGTGCTGCTATGGTGCTGAAGTTCTGGATAAATCGCCTATAAAATCCAGCAAGTCCATGAAAGCTTCTGACTTCTCCAACATTCTTAGGCGCAGGCCAATCCTTGATTGCCTTGATCTTTTCGTCATCTACTCTAACTCCATCTGCACTAACAACAAAACCTAGAAAAATAACCTCAGTAGTACAGAATGAACACTTAGAGTAATTAGCAAAAAGAGATTGAGAGCGAAGAACATCTAGAACCCTGCGGATGTGCTCTAAATGCTCTCCCAAACCTTTGCTATAGATGAGTATATCATCGAAGTAGACTACTACAAACAGCCCAATGAACGGTCTGAGAGTGTGATTCATGAGACGCATGAATGTGCTGGGAGCATTGGTGAGACCAAACGGCATAACCAGCCACTCATATAACCCTTGCTTAGTCTTGAATGCAGTCTTCCACTCATCCCCTTCTCTCATTCTGATCTGATGATAACCACTCTTCAAATCAATTTTGGAGAAGATGGTGGATCCACATAACTCATCTAGCATGTCATCAAGTCTTGGAATCGGATGCCTGTACTTCACTGTGATGTTGTTGATAGCCCTGCAGTCTACACACATCCTCCATGTCCCATCTTTCTTAGGCACTAACAAGACTGGTACAGCACATGGGCTTAGACTCTCACGAGTATAGCCCTTACTCATCAGCTCTTCTACTTGCTTCTGAAGCTCTTTTGTCTCAACGGGGTTGGTTCTGTAGGCGGGTTTGTTTGGCAAAACTGAACCCGGAACTATGTCAATCTGATGCTCAATCCCACGAATTGGAGGCAAACCTGATGGTATCTCCTCTGGAAAAACGTCCTTATACTCCTCAATAATTTGGATCACCTCATGAGGAAGTTCTGCTGCTGGTTTTATACTCGTCAATGACTCCTTATAAACGAACATAAAGGTAGTTATCTCTGGATCAAAAAGCTTGTTGAACTCGTTGTGACTGATGTACAAGCTGTTAGACACTTTCTCCTTATCCTTGCGATTCATATGCATCTGATCCTTGTAGATTTCAGCTGGTGTGAGTGGAAGAAGAGAGATTTTTCGTCCCTTGTACTCAAACACCTGCTTGTTTGTGTACCCATCATGCATCACACGCCTATCATACTGCCATGGTCTGCCCAACAGAACGTGACTAGAACTCATTGGCACAACATCACACAGCAACTCATCTTCATACTTCCCAATCGCCAACATGATGAGTACTTGCTGAGAAACGGTTATAGCTCCCTTGTTGTCTAACCACTGCAGCTGATACGGTTTAGGATGTGAAGTAGTCTTAAGATTAAGCTTCTTCACCATCTCCTCACTGGCGGCATTTGTGCAGCTGCCTCCATCAACAATCAAGGTGCAAACCTTATCCTGAACTACACATCTTGTGTGGAAAAGATTCTCACATTGTTCCTTATCGTCTGGATGAATCTGAACACTCAAAGTTCTGCGTGCTACTAACATCTCTCCAACTGCTGCTGGTTCTACTTCTTCCTCTGCATCAATTTCTGTTTCGCTTTCTGAACTATCTTGATGTACAATCTCTCCTCCTTCTTTCAGCAGAAACATTTTCTTGTTAGGACAATCTCTGGAGTAATGTCCCATTCCTTGACATTTAAAGCATCTAATGCTGCTAGTAGAAGATCCACTTCTAGGTTTAAGCTCGGTTTTAACCTCTTCTCTAACTGTTGTTGTCGCTGGTTTAAATGAGGCTGGTTTGTTGAATTCTCTCGGTTTTGGAATATTGGAAATGAAAGTAGATCTGCCAACTTTCCTCTTGAGCTGCGACTCAATCAACTCTTTGAATCGGTTCTCAAACTTGCTATCAAGCTTCTCTAATTGCTGAAAGAGTTGAGAAGCTGTTGCTCGATTGGCTTCTTTGATTTCCTGAGCCATGGCTGTGCTTAGAGCTTCCATAGCTTCAGCTGAAAGCTCCATTGTACCTGAAAGAAAGTCAAAACAACTCACAGTAACTAGTTCTAAGATGAAAAGAAAGGAAATAAAAGCCTAAAAAAAGCGAAAATCCTAATCCTACTAGGAATAGGATTCCTAAACTAATCCTAATTCTAACAGGAAAACAGAAAACCTAATCCTAATTCTAATAGGAAAACAGAAACCTAATCCTAACTCTAATAGGAAAATAGAAACTAATCCTAATTCTAATAGGAAAACTCAAAACTAATCCTAATTCAATCAGGAAACGAAACCTAATCCTAATTCAATCAGGAAAACGAATCTAAAACTAAATCCTATTGCAACATGGATTCGAAAATAACAAGAATGAGAAAAGGGTTTAGAGTTTGCTCAGCCGTTTAGGGTGTGCTCAGCCTTTTTCAGAACCAGCTCTGATACCACTTGATGTGATTCTCCCTAGGATAGAACTCTGAAAATCGGGGCTAGAGTACTCGGAATCAAATGAAACTTGAGCAGCGGATAGATTGGAGTGTGAGAAACTCGGTTATGAGTTTTGAGCGGATTTGATCGAGTATTTCTTGAGATACGTGGCAAAGGTCTCTGTGAGACAAAAAAACTGAAGGATTGATGGAGATGATGAAAGGTGATATGATAGGATGAAAAAAACGTGATTTGAATTGGTGTGGTGACGGCTGAAAGGATTTAATGGATAGATTTTGGTGATTAGATGAATGTGGTGAAGAATCTCTTGGCTCACAACGTGATGAGAGATTCAGGCTCTAGGATTTCCAGAACCGTGGCTTGAGAGCATGGAAAACTCAATAAGAAGTCTTTTTCAATGATAATACTCTAAAGAAATTTACAGCAAGTTCTGGGGTTTAAATACAACCCTAAAACAGAACAGCATGTAGTTTTTAAACTAAAAAAACAACATGTAGTTTGAAACTTAAATAAAACAACGAAGCGTTTAAAATAAAAACAACGAAGCGTCCCACTAATTGGTGCACCTCAAAATCTACTAATTACAAAACCAGATTGGTTTGTACATTATTCTCCTAATGGTAAGACTTCTAAGTAACTCGCCGTAGTGATTCCATCTGCCTCATTAAAAACCATGAGAGAAAACCCAATTGGGACAAAACTCTCGATGGGAAAAAGAGTACAAACTTCCTCACCTAAGTTACCTAGTTATCATTACCAGGAGAAGTCTTCAAGATGGAGATGTTGAAGACTTGTGCAGCTGCTAGCTCGTCAACTCCTTCTCCAATGAGGGAATGAGCTTCCTTGGCCATCTCCTTAGCTCTGGAACGTGTAATCCGACCCTCTACTTCAGGTGCTGCAGCTGTTGTGTCATCCACGATCATATCATCATCAGCAGCCACCACCACACTAGCTTCACCTTCCTTTTCCTTACCAATAGATTGGGCTATCCTCTTTGGAGCATCACCCTCAATGTGTGCCCAAAGTCCACGGCCACTCAACACAGATTTAACAGTCCTAGACCACAGCAAATAGTTAACTCCCTTAAGAGTAACATGAAGAGAAAGAGGCTTGTAGTTCTCCATCAGATCTGAGCAAACAAGAGAAAGAAACAAAAAAAAAAAAAAACCAGAACTTTTGGGAGAAAGGACGAGATCTCGGTGAAATGGGGAGATTAATGAGTGTAAAAACTTGCCAAGAAGGAAGCTTGCTCTGATACCATGTAAGATTTAGCAAATAAAGACAGATTGTAGAGATTTAGAGAGAAATGGAGAAGAGAATGAGTTTCAGATCTGAAATTGAGAGAGAGAGGAGAGAATGGTGGCTGAAGAGAGAGATTTTATTATCTCTTAACACTTTACAAAGATATAAATACAACCTATATATAGACAAGAAAAGAAAACCCTAGTTCTATACAAGACAAAATAAGAGTCTTATTGACTAACTTATTCTCCACATGTGATCTTATCCATAAGCTCCAACGGTCATGAGGAGGATGACCCTAATCTTGCACATCACCGTAAGTGACCCTAATTTTGCACATCACCAAAACTTCTTCTCTCGACTTCTTATGACAATATGTGATTTTCGGTGACCCTATTTTTGCACGGTGATAATATTCATGAAACCCTTATTTTGCACAGTTTAACATTTTATCTCCGTCATATTGAAAACATTAAATGATGTGTTGTTTGTCACATGTGCCTGATGTTCATATATTTGTTGTACCGCGAAAACTTTGGCTTCCTGAACTCTCCCTAAAAGATCAATAATTGGCCCAACATCATTAAAACTAAAACGTGCATAACTTGAACCAAAACCTACAAGTAAAATTGAAATATCTACATTGTATACTAAAACCTACAAAACGGAAGCAAAACCTATATAACAGAAAAACTACATAACGAAAGCGAAGACTACATTACATAATCAAAACCTACATAAAGGAAGCAAAACCTACATAACGGTGGGAAAACCTACGTTGTGTAGGTTTTGTTTTATGTTTTGTAGGTTTTGCTTTACGTTATGTAGGTTTTGATTGATGTTATGTAGGTTTTGGGTGTGACTTGTTTATGGTGTGTAGGTTTTGCTTGACGTTATTTACGTTTTTGTATCTGTTATGTATAATTTGCTGTACGTCACGTAGGTTTTGGGTTCATATCTGTTACAGAAACCCACATAACGTTAGCCTAAGCATACATAATGGGAGTTAATACCTACATATCACTTATTTAACAAATACATAAGGGAACTTAATTTCAACATTTATGGCAGGGAAAGAGTAAACGGTCATGTATACGATTGTTTTGATGGGCAAGTGTGCGTATTATGGCCGTGTTGAGAACACTTTGCACAAGTGTACGTCTTTCTTTGTCATTTAGACTGAAGTACCACCTCTATTAAGCGTTTTATTATTGAGATTTCGGTCGGCCTGTTTGCTTTCAAATTGAGGCAGCTTACAAACCTTGTTCGCAACCTCCTCAAGTACATGTGTTCCAGCATCTCGAGCTTTAATACACTTAGCGTATGCATCGTACAAAGTTGTTGTGTGGTAATACCAATGAGTGAGATAGACTATTGAAAGAGTAGCACTTTCGGCGGCAACTAGGGCATGGACACAAGGAATTTTGTCAACGTTATACCTCTTGCACAAACATTTTATCTCCGTCATATTGAAAACATTAAATGATGTGTTGTTTGTCACATGTGCCTGATGTTCATATATTTGTTGTACCGCGAAAAGTTTGGCTTCCTGAACTCTCCCTAACAGATCAATAATTGGCCCAACATCATTAAAACTAAAACGTGCATAACTTGAACCAAAACCTACAAGTAAAATTGAAATATCTACATTGTATACTAAAACCTACAAAACGGAAGCAAAACCTACATAACATAAAAACTACATAACGGAAGCGAAGACTACATTACATAATCAAAACCTACATAACATAAAAACTACATAACGGAAGCGAAGACTACATTACATAATCAAAACCAACATAAAGGAAGCAAAACCTACATAACGGTGGGAAAACCTACGTTGTGTAGGTTTTGTTTTATGTTTTGTAGGTTTTGCTTTACGTTATGTAGGTTTTGATTGATGTTATGTAAGTTTTGGGTGTGACTTGTTTACGGTGTGTAGGTTTTGCTTGACGGTATATAGGTTTTTGTATCTGTTATGTATAATTTGCTGTACGTCACGTAGGTTTTGGGTTCATATCTGTTACAGAAACCCACATAACGTTAGCCTAAGCATACATAATGGGAGTTAATACCTACATATCACTTATTTAAGAAATACATAAGGGAACATAATTTCAACATTTATGGCAGGGAAAGAGTAAACGGTCATGTATACGATTGTTTTGATGGGCAAGTGTGCGTATTATGGCCGTGTTGAGAACACTTTGCACAAGTCTAAGTCTTTCTTGGTCATTTAGACTGAAGTACCACCTCTATTAAGCGTTTTTATTATTGAGATTTCGGTCGGCCTGTTTGCTTTCAAATTGAGGCAGCTTACAAACCTTGTTCGCAACCTCCTCAAGTAATGATAAACAGGTTTTTCTGCGGTGTTTTCTCAAATACCAAACTGTTTATGTAATCAATTGCAGTACAGTATGGTGTCAATCCACTGGGAGAGTAACTAGCAATCAAGATATAATCTACTTATTCTAATCTAAGCCAGATTCGGTTTTAGCAAGTGGTTTATCTATCCTAGGTGATAACAAAATCTTAAAACAAAATGCTAAAAAACGAAACACAATATTAAAATGTAAAACAGAGCATTAAAAGTAAAGCAATAATGAAACTAATAAGGAAGTGTAACAAGAAATCTCAACCTAAAATAGAGTATTAAAATCACGAAAATTCAATAGAGGAAAAACGGGTTCTCGAGGATTAGGATCAATGATTAGGGTATTCCTAGGGGTTCTAGACTTATCTATCAACCTATTTAGATGACCTCTAAGCAAGGAATCACAAAGTAATCACATTCGCTCTCGCGCAATGGGACCTCTCCTAAAAGACAACCTGACTTGACTCTCGCCCAACGATTGGAAATTCAAGAGGCCTTAAGTATGGACCTTACAAAGCCTAATAACACCCTAGACAATCAATCTCTTGAGCTAGGAAGATGCTATCTTAATTTAAGCATGTTCAAGTGATTCCCCAAACGCCTCTCGGGGGGGATTCACCAAGAGATCGAATTTCAATTGATCAGAAAGAAACAAGCATTAAGAACACTTAAACTAAAGAGATCTAAGACCTTATTTAAACATAGACAAATCTAGAAATCCCTAAGTTTTCTCCTAATCTCACCCTTTCCTCAAGAACCCTAGACTAACTTACTCGGAATTCATAAAATAAAATAAAGACTTAAAATCGAAATTTAATTGCATAAAACTTAAAGCTAAAAATCGTAAATGCCTTAGTAAAAATATGAGACTCGAAAATTGCTAGAAAATATTGTATATTGAAAGTAGAAATTCTAGTACAATTTATAGATCAAAAGATCTTAAAGAAAAAGGAAAAATACTTAAAGAGAAAAAGGGAAAAATTCCCTTGAAAGAAAAATGGGAATTTCCTTTTAAAAGTTAAAAGGAAATTTCCCTAAGAAAGAAAAATAGAAAAGAACTAAAAGATAATTGGGCTTGCACAAAGGGGCTTTTGATGGGCCTTTTTCGCAGAGAAGCCCAAAGATTCAATCTTCGTCTAAAGTCTCGGTCCTGGTTCGTAAAGGCACTCGACCAAATGATGGTCGAGTGTCATGCTCGAGTGTCGGAGACTCGAGTGACAAATCTTCTAGTTTGCATCTTGAACTTCAACCTTAGACCAGTCGATTCCTCATTGGTCTTCTTGTACTCCGAAATACTTCGTGATAAGCTCCAAAAAGTACCTAAAAGTCCCTTTTATGCAATGTATGCAATGCCCGATACTAATAATGCAAATTATGCTAAAAGGAACCTAAAACAATGATAATAATGCAAGTATGAATGCAAAACATGCTAAATAATGGTCCTAAAATGTGGTAAAATGCAGACACATCAACTCCCCCAAACTTAGTCTTTGCTTGCCCTCAAGCAAATGTGTATCGAGCTAAGAAGGAAGAGAAGTTGCTAACAATGGGAACATCTTACTTAAACAAATGACCTGCCAAATCGAAAAAACTGTAACCCACAAGTGAAACCTCATTCTTTTGTAAGAACCACAATTTACTTTCATCAAGGCTTAGCATTAAGACCGATTATTCCCTAACACTTAGTTGGTCTCTTAAGAAATTCCGATTCGAAACCTATTTCTTTCAAGTGCAGTCCGCAAAAGGGGCTATTAATCAAAGACTTTGGGATTCAACTTCCTCAAATTCAGCTAGTCACTAATGGTTTAAGCATTTTTGATCACTTCTCAACTCTTTACTCGTTTTTATTGGCTTTAGCTTATCAATGAAGCACGAAAAAGTACGGGTTTACGCACAGTCCCGGTTCACCTTAGGCATCGATGTTTTAGCTTTATCAATGAGACGCGAAAAAGTACGGGTTTACGCACAGTCCCGGTTCATTTTAGGCGATATCGAAATGGTTTTATTGATGAACACAAGAAGGTACGGGTTTACGCACAATCCCCGTTCATCTTAGACCATATATTTTGAGCCGAGTTTTGAGAAGGATAGATTCTATATTCACCTCATGCTTTTCTTTTTACTTAGCTAGCTGAACCTAAGGAAGGATCTTATGCAATGTATCTCAAGCCCCTAATTTGGAAAATAAAATTCGATTATGAGGTAACAAATCAGGTTCTTTTCGAGACACAACCTAAGTATTGGTTTCAAAGGTTAATGATCTACCTATCAGTGTTCAAGAGGGAAAAACGCAAGTCTAAGAGTTCACTATGGTTACTAGCCAATCAACCTAGCAAGTCTACCTATCTAGCAAGATGATTCCCGAAACTCTAGACTCAATCCTATATGAATGCAATGCAACTACATGAACACTCTGTTTTTGACTTATGCATTTTCGATTTTTTCAATTTTTTTGGTTTTTCTATGCCTTAGATGTGATGCAATATGATCAAATGCAAGAATAAAAACTAAGAACCACAGAAAACAAAGTCAAATATCCTCTAGAACCCTCCCCCAAACTTAAATCACACAGTCCCTTGTGTGTATAAAAGTCCGAAAGAGGATCCTAGACCAACAAGTCAAGTGAAAAATATGCAAAAGCAAACTAAGTAAAAGAAATGTAAAAGCAAGTCAATTGAAAAATATGCAATGGTATTTATAATGAAAGGAAGGGGTTTTGGTACCTCTTAATGATTCCAGTAATCGGATGCCACATTTCGCATGAGCTCCATGTAATAGTCATTATGCCTTTGACGCTCGAGCTCAGCTTGCTCGAGCGTGTCCGTCGAGTGTTCGGAATGCTCGACTGATTGGTGCTCGAGCGGTTGGCTCGAGCTTGCTCCTGCTGCATCAAATGGTCTTCTGTATGAGAAGGCTGCTGGGTTAGCTGAGGAGCGTCTAGCTGGTGCTGGTTGGTGTTGCCTTTCACGATCTGTGGATATGGAGGCTCTTCTTGGGCGAATAGTTGGTGGCGGTGGTTGTGGTCCGCTGTTCCTTTCTAGAGCTGCAACTCTTCTACTTAGATCATCGTTTTCCTGCCTTCTAGCTTCGTCGCTAGCAGTCAGCTTCTTCACCTTTTTCATCAACCATTTGTTCATTTTCTGCAACAAGCCTATGTGCTTGTGTGCTTCTCGGATTGGTTCTCCTTGACGAGGTGGCATCGTGTATTCTTCAAAACAATATGCCTCGGGATCCACCTCATCGCTGTTTGTTGGTGATGAACTCTGCTGAGGTTCATTGGGGTCGTACAAGGCTTCTAGAGGTGGGTTGAAATCCGTGTTTCGCCCCATTCTTATTGTCGTGTACTCCCTGTTTGGCAAGAGCAGAAAAGCGTTTGGTCTAAGTAAATGATGGAAAGAGTAAAGGAGCTTACCTCGAACTTCCATTGTGGCCAAGAATTGACTCCTCCTTAAATGATCGATGTTCATGAACCGAGGGTCAGCCCATTGTGTCTCATCGATTGGCACATTGCACCTTTCCAGAATGCATGTGATAAGTCCGCCAATTGTGATCTTTCCATCACGTCCTCCAGTTTTGTTATCCCTTGCCCAATCTCGGTATGTGACTAATTGGTTAGCAAACTGGATGGTTAATCCAGCATTGTTTCGATCTCCAATAATTGGGGATCCGTCACTCTTTTGACCAACAATGTCTTTAAGAGCAGTCACCAACATCTCCATTTCTCCTAGGTTAATTGTTCCAGTAGTAAAACGTGAGAAAAATGTGTTTGCTAGGATTGTTCGAAAATACCTCAATGCCGGGTTTCGGATCAGTGATGCCTTAGATCGGGAGGATGAGAATCTGCTCCTTGTTGATGCAATCGACCTCCACACATCATCCAACTCAGCTCTATCAAAATCGGGTCCATAATTTTCGGACTCAGCCTTTGGGAACTCGAAGAGGTCCCTAAGTGCTTTGAATGTCATTCGATAATCCCTTCCTCTTATTGCAAAGAAGATGTAACCGCCACCTTGCTTTTCTTGGAGACTCTCGTTTTCAGCATCGTATAGAACGATTTGAACCGTTGCCAAAAACTGAAGAGTCTCTTCCTTGTAAGCTCTTTGCGGATATTGCACAAATGTGGACAGCCCATAATTTTGCAACATGAGATCCACATCTCTTGTTATCCCCATTGCGGTTAGCGCTTCCTTGCATGGATAGCGGGTACCTAGAAAATCCATCCTCCGCAGATCGCTTAGTGCTCTTGCCGAGTTATGCCTCTCCTTCATCTCCTTCTCTCTTTTTCCGGCAAGAATTATCTCTCTTGCTTCTGCTGCCTCTCTTTCGCCATATCCATCTTCACGGAGTGTTTCAGCAGTAAGGTCCGGGTCCAATTCGTCTTCATCCATGTATTCTCCTCTTTCTTCCGACTCATTCCCAGATAGCACTTCCATCCTCCTCTTCTCTTTTCTGCCGGGTCTGCTTGCGGCCATGGAAGACTCTCCTTGGGAAGGATTGCTTCTTGATCGAGCATTATTTTTGGCTCTGAGGCGGAGGAGGTTGGCTTTGTTGGATTTTCCGTGTC
>JAKUCM010000103.1:0-75565 GCA_023374145.1 Lepidium sativum | reverse complement strand
GAGAGAGAGTTGATCGAGCTTGTTGATCGAGTGTACCTGAAAGCAAAGAAAAAACCAGAAACGTTTTTAGAATAATAGTATAATAAACTTAGTCTCAGAAAAGTGATTCTCTTAATTGTAGCTAACTAATCCCAGTTGGCAACGGCGCCAATTTGATAAACATGGTTTTTTGCGGTGTTTTCTCAAATACCAAACTGTCTATTTAATCAATTGCAGTACAGTATGGTGTCAATCCACTGGGAGAGTAACTAGCAATCAAGATATAATCTACTTATTCTAATCTAAGCCAAATTCGGTTTTAGTGAGTGGTGATCTATCCTAGGTGAGAACGAAATCTTAAAACAAAATGCTAAAAATGAAACAGATTATTAGAATGTAAAAACAGAGCATTAAAAGTAAAGCAATAGTGAAACTAATAAAGTGCAACACGAAATCTCAACCTAAAGCAGAGTATTAAAATCACGAAAATTCAATAAGGGAAAAATGGGTTCTCGAGGATTAGGATCAATGATTAGGGTATTCCTAGGGGTTCTAGACTTATCTATCAACCTATTTAGATGACCTCTAAGCAAGGAATCACAAAGTAATCACATTCGCTCTCGCGCAATGGGACCTCTCCTAAAAGACAACCTGACTTGACTCTCGCCCAACGATTGGAAATTCAAGAGGCCTTAAGTATGGACCTTACAAAGCCTAATAACACCCTAGACAATCAATCTCTTGAGCTAGGAAGATGCTATCTTAATTTAAGCATGTTCAAGTGATTCCCCAAACGCCTCTCGGGGGGGATTCACCAAGAGATCGAATTTCAATTGATCAGAAAGAAACAAGCATTAAGAACACTTAAACTAAAGAGATCTAAGACCTTATTTAAACATAGACAAATCTAGAAATCCCTAAGTTTTCCCCTAATCTCACCCTTTCCTCAAGAACCCTAGACTAACTTACTCAGAATTCATGAAATAAAATAAAGACTTAAATCGAAATCTAATTGCATAAAACTTAAGGCTAAAAATCGTAAATGCCTTAGTAAAAATATGAGACTCGAAAATTGCTAGAAAATATTGTATATTGAAAGTAGAAATTCTAGTACAATTTATAGATCAAAAGATCTTAAAGAAAAAGGAAAATACTTAAAGAGAAAAAGGGAAAAATTCCCTTGAAAGAAAAATGGGAATTTCCTTTTAAAAGTTAAAAGGAAATTTCCTCAAGAAAGAAAATAGAAAAAGGCCTAAAATAGTTGTTGGGCTTGCACAAATGGATCTTGATGGGCCTTTTTCGCAGAGAAGCCCAAGAAGTCAATCTTCGTCCGAAGTCTTAGTTCTGGTCCGAAAATCCACTCGACCAAGTGTGGTCGAGTGTCATTGGTATATGCCAAATCTTCTAGATCACATCCTGAACTTCAACTTTAGGCCAGCCGATTTTCCATTGGTCTTCTTGTAGTCCGAAATTCTTCATGAAATGCTCCAAAAAGTGCCTAAAAATACCCTTTATGCAATGTGTGCAGTGCCCAACACTAAGTATGCAAATTATGCCTAAAAGAACCTAAAACTATGATAATAATGCAAGTATGAATGCAAAACATGCTAAATAATGGCCCTAAAATGTGGTAAAATGCAGTTCACATCACTTACCATTAGGAGAATAATGTACAAACCAATCTGGTTTTGTACTTAGTAGATTTTGAGGTGCACCATTAGGGGACGCCTCGTTGTTTTTATTTAAATGCTTTGCTGTTTTTTTATAAGTTTAAATTGCATGTTGTTTTTGTTAGAACTACATGTTGTTTTGGTTCTAGGGTTATATTTAAACCCCAGAACTTGCTGTAAACTTCTCATAGTATTATTTTGACAAAAAAGACTTCTTTAAAGTTTTCATGCTCTCAAGCCACGGTTCTGGACATCCTAGAGCCTGAATCTCCTATCACGTTGTGAGCCAAGAGATTCTTCACTTAATTCATATAATCACAGAAACTATCCATTAATCACTTCAATTCGTCACCCCACCAATTCACACGAATCAGCAGCCATATCCATCTCCATCAATCCTTCAGTTCTTTGTCTGACAGAGACCTTTGCCACGTATCTCAAGAAATACTCGATCAAATCTGCTCAAAACTCACAACCGAGTTTCTCATACTTCCAACCTATCCGCTGCTCAAGTTTCATTTGATTCCGAGTACTCTAGCCCCGATTTTCAGAGTTCTATCCTAGGGAGAATCACATCAACCGTTTTTAAAGCTAGAGATAAAAAGCAAACAGTGCTACTAATGGTGTTTAAAGATGTGATGCTCACAGGTTCCAAGGAGATAGTACTTGCACCCGAAATCTCCTCTTTGTTAAACAGGTTTAAGGACGTTTTTCCTGAGGAAATACCAGCTGGATTACCACCTATTAGAGGCATAGAGCATCAAATTGATCTTGTTCCTGGAGCTGCATTGCCTAATAGACCAGCTTACCGAATGAATCCAATGGAGACGAAGGAGTTGGAAAAAACATATTCAAGACTTAATGGCTAAATGATACATTAGAGAAAGCTTGAGTCCATGTGTTGTACCAGTCCTATTAGTCCACGTTCCGTGCCATCTCTATACTCTGTCACACAATCGGATACATCAACCCTCAAAGCAAGACAAAATCGATCAATTCCTATCAAGCTCGGATCCTAGGAGGCTCGTGTCACAGTTGGCCATCAAGGAGAAGCACACGGCCACAAAGACGGTCTGATTACGTGTGATTGCTCGACATAGATTTATGTGGAATCAGATCGTGAACATTCAGAAGAAGGCGAAAGATTAGAATATAGTGGTGAAACGTTAAGGAGACCTAGAAACAGAGGCAATGCACGTAAGTATGATCCTTTGAGGCAGCAGCTAGGCAACATTAAGATCCAATTCCCTCATTTTCATGGCACTAACGATGCAGAATCATATTTGGATTGGGAGAGGTTAAGATAGCAGTCTCAGAGTTTAATGGCTATGCATTGTTGTGGTGGGAGCAGTTGGGACTCGTTAGAGATAGACAAAGTGAGGCCTCCAATCACCACTTGGAGAGAACTTGTTACACACATAAGGAGAAAGTTTGTGCCTGCGCACTATCAAAGAGAGATGCTTAGCAAGTTGAGACCCCTTGTACAAGGCACCAGATCAGTTCGTGATTTCTATCAGGAGTTGGAGACACTTATGATCATAGCTGATTTGAGGGAGAGATGATATGGTGATGTCTCTTTTTTTTTGGGGGATTGAACAGAGAGTTGCAAGATAAGGTAGAGCTGCAGAATTATGAAGATGTGCAGGAGATGGTGCACAAAGCTAAGTTGATAGAGGCGCAGCTTAAGAGGAGAATTGGCAGGTCTACTTTCACTTCTAGTATCCCTAAGCCAAGAGAATTCACCAAATCAGCTCCAATCAAAGATAATAGACATGCAACCTCTGTAGTGAAAGAAGAGGTCAAAACAGAGCTTGAAACCAGAAGTGGCACTTCTAATAGCAATGTCAGATGCTTCAAGTTTCAAGAAATGGGACACTACTCTAGAGACTGTCCTAATAAGAAGATGTTTCTATTGAGAGAAGGAGGAGAAATTGTGCCTTAGGAGAGTTCAGAAAGTGAGGTAGAGTTACTTATTTGGAGGAAGAAGAAGCAGCTGCAGCAGTTGGAGAGTTACTTGTTGAACACAGAGCATTGAGCATTCAGGTTCATCGTGATGACAGAGATCAGCGTGAGAATCTCTTTCACACCATATGTGTTGTTCAGGGAAAGGTGTGTACACTGATTGTAGATGGAGGGAGTTGCACTAATGCAGTCAGTGAAGAGATGGTAAAGAAGCTCAATTTGAAGACTACTTCTCATCCTAGACCATATCAGCTGCAATGGTTGGATAGCAAAGGAGCCATTACAGTCTCTCAGCAGGTGACGGTTCAACTGTCTATTGGGAAGTATGAGGATGAGGTGCTGTGTGATGTTGTGCCAAGGAGGTCTAGTCACATTCTGTTGGGCAGACCATGGCAGTATGATAGGCGTGTGATGCATGATGGGTACAAGGGGCGAAAAATCACTCTTCTCCCACTCACACCAGCTGAAATCTACAAGGATCAGATGCATATGAACATAAAGGAGAAGAAGAAAGCGTCAAATGCATTGTACATCAATCACAGTGAGTTTAACAAGCTGTTTGATCCAGAAATGACTACTTTTATATTTGTGTACAAGGAGACATTGTGATGAGGACATCGACTCCAACAAGTCTATAGAAGAGATGTTAGCAGATCAAGACACAATCATCATGAAGGATCCACCTAAGAAAAGAGCAGGGACAAAGAGACGTAAAGAAATATTTAACAAGTCCATACAAAGCCTCCTAGCACAAATAGTTGAAGATAAAAGGGCCGGATAAAAAATGGAAGTATTGGAGCCCAAATGGAGCTACTTAAAGGCCAAATGGTGATGATCTCAATTCAGCCTCTTAAAGGCCCAACTAAGGATGCCTAAGACTTACCAAAACCGAGTTTAGGTAAGTATTTCCATTATTTCAATTGCCATTATTCTGTTTGCTTCTTTTGCAGATTTCCATTTCAATTTCTTTCCTTTTTTTTACCAAATTGTAATCTTTCCATTTTATTTCGAGTATTCTCATTTATGTAAGAGATACTCTCCTAGCTGCCTTGAACCACTATATAAGGTTCCTCCTATGCAGCCTTGTAACTCACCTTTTGAATCAATAAAAATCGTATTTCTTTTTCTCAAACCGAGAGAGATTTAACACTTCAAATTTGGCATTTCCTTGTGAGTGATATCAAGGCGACTCTGAGTTCTGACTTATCACAAGTTCTTTCATCACTTGTGTGGCATCCATCAATCCACGTCCGCGCCCTTTTCATCCACTGATTTGCTTAGAGAGACTTGAGTCCAGCTAGTCAATTCTCATCTTCCACCTTTGTGTTCATTGGTTTCTAAGAGAAAAGAGACTTGAGTCCAATCTCTTTAAGCCGCCTATCACCTTGTGAGAGTCATCCCCGGTTCTTACATCAATTTTGTATCAGAGCCGAAATTCCAAACTAGGTGACTTCGTTTCCATATATTTTGTTATTTATCTTCCTACTTGTTTCTATATAAATAAAAAAAAAAAAAAAAGAGATTTCCTTTGGCTTAAAATTCCAAAAGCACTTGATCGTTTGTTTAAGTGTTTACACAGTTCATAAGCAATGGCTGAAAACACACCCGACCCCAACGCCGCTTTACTACAAGCAATAGAAGCCATGAAGAATGGTCTAGCTGCTCAGATTGGGCGCATAGATGCTCGTGTGGGGAGGCTAGAAGTTACTAGGAATGATAGGAATCCGAGGAAAATTCAGCATGAGAGAAGTGATGAAGAATGATGAGGACATCGACTCCAACAAGTCTATAGAAGAAATGTTTGCATATCAAGACACATTCATCATGAAGGATCCGCCTAAGACAAGAGCAGGGACCAAGAGGCTTATAGAAATGTTTAACAAGTCCATACAAAGCCTCCTAGCACAAAGAGTTGAAGATAAAAGGGCCGGATTAAAAAATGGAAGTATTGGAGCCCAAATGGAGCTACTTGAAGGCCAAATGGTGATGATCTCAATTCAGCCTCTTAAAGGCCCAACTAAGGACGCCTAAGACTTACCAAAACCGAGCTTAGGTAATTATTTCCATTATTTCAATTGCCATTATTCTGTTTGCTTCTTCTGCAGATTTCCATTTAAATTTCTTTCTTTTTTTTTACCAAATTGTAATCTTTCCATTTTATTTCGAGTATTCTCATTTATGTAAGAGATACTCTCCTAGCTGCCTTGAACCACTATATAAGGTTCCTCCTATGCAGCCTTGTAACTCACCTTTTGAATCAATAAAAATCGTATATCTTCTTGTCAAACCCGAGAGAGATTTAACACTTCGAATTTTGCATTTCCTTGTGAGTGATATCAAGGCGACTCTGTGTTCTGACTTATCACAAGTTCTTCCATCACTTGTGTGGTATCCATCAATCCACGTCCGCGCCCTTTTCATCCACTGATTTGCTTAGAGAGAGACTTGAGTCCAGCTAGTCAATTCTCATCTTCCACCTTTGTGTTCATTGGTTTCTAAGAGAAGAGAGACTTGAGTCCAATCTCTTTAAGCCGCCTATCACCTTGTGAGAATCATCCCCGGTTCTTACATCAATTTTGTATCAGAGCCGAAATTCCAAACTAGGTGACTTCGTTTCCATATATTTTGTTATTTATCTTCCTACTTGTTTCTATATAAATTATAAAAAAAAAAAAGAGATTTCCTTTGGCTTAAAATTCCAAAAGCACTTGATCGTTTGTTTAAGTGTTTACACAGTTCATAAGCAATGGCTGAAAACACACCCGACCCCAACGCCGCTTTACTACAAGCCATAGAAGCCATGAAGAATGATCTAGCTGCTCAGATTGGGCGCATAGATGCTCGTGTGGGGAGGCTGGAAGTTACTAGGAATGATAGGAATCAAAGGAACAGTCAGCATGAGAGAAGTGATGAAGAAGCGGCTAGTGAAGAGTATGAGGAAGAAGAGTCACGTTTTGGCAGAAGGAGACACAGCCGAATCAATCATGTTGAGGTAAACCGACAAACTAGTAAAGATTTGAAGTTAACAGCTTCTATGATGTGATTCTCGCTAGGAAAGGACTCTGAAAATTGGGGCTAGAGAACTCGGAATCGAATGAAATTTGAGCAGCAGATAGATTGGAGTGTGAGGAACGTGGTGGTGAGTTTTGAGCGGAATTGATCGAGGGTTTTATGAGATATGATGGTAAACTCTCTGAGAGTCAGTAGAACTGATGGAATGATGGAGGAGAAGAACGTGATGGTGATTAGGTAGAAGGGATTCAAATTCACAACGTGTAATGAAATCCCAGATTCGAAGAACGCATTCAAAGAATCAGCTATTGAGAGAAGAACTCGATTTTCTTTCAAAGAAAAGTGTTTAACATTATTCAACTCTGACTTTTACAGCAAGTTCTGGGGTTTAAATACAACCCTAAAACAGAACAGCATGTAGTTTGTAAACTAAAAAAACAACATGTAGTTTGAAACTTAAATAAAACAACGAAGTGTTTAAATAAAAACAACGAGGCGTCCCACTAATTGGTGCACCTCAAAATCTACTAAGTACAATACCATATTGGTTTGTACATTATTCCCCTAATGGTAAGACTCCTAAGTAACTCGTCGTAGTGATTCCATCTGCCTCATTAAAAACCATGAAAGAAAACCCAATTGGGACAAAACTCTCTATGAGAAAAAGAGTACAGACTTCCTCACCTAAGTTACCTAGTTATCATTACCAGGAGAAGTCTTCAAGTTGGAGATGTTGAAGACTTGCATAGCTGGTGGCGAGAACGATCCTTCAGTCATGAGAGAGTGAGCTTTCTTAGCCAACTCCTTAGCTCTCGAACGCGTGATTGGTCCTACCAGCTCTGGTTCCTTAGCTTCTATGCTGCTCACGATCACATTATCCTCTCCCTCTTCAAAAGAATTTTTCCTCAAATCCGAATTTGTAACATATGGAAGCAAGTCAGAAACATTGAACGTTGGAGATATGTTGTAGTTACCTTGGAGATCAATCTGATAGGCGTTGTTGTTGATCCTCCTCACGACTTCGAATGGTCCATCAACTCGTGGCTGAAGCCTTCTCTTCCTCTCTTCTGGAAATCGATCTTTCCTTAGGTGAATCCACACCAAATCTCCTTCTTCCAAGATCAGCTCCTTCCGACCCTTGTTTACATACTTCTCATATTGCTCTGTCTTCTTCTTTATAATCTCCTTAGCTTTAGCGTGTATTTTCCTCACCTGATCAGCCTTTTCTTTTCCATCTAAACTACATTTCACACTTAAAGGCAAAGGGATCAAGTCTAGAGGTGACTGAGGATGAAAGCCATAAACGATTTCAAAGGGAGAAAAGAGAGTGGCAGAATGCTTAGCGTGATTGTAGGCAAACTCAACGTGTGGTAAGCATTCTTCCCATGACTTGATGTTGCTCTTAACCAACACTCTGAGAAGTGTAGACAACGTCCTGTTCACCACCTCGGTTTGGCCATCAGTTTGAGGGTGACAACTCGTTGAAAACGTGAGCTTAGTTCCTAGTTTAGCCCATAAAGTCCTCCAAAAATGTCCTAAGAATTTGGTATCTCGATCTGAAACTATCACTTGAGTCATTCCATGCAAGCGAACTATCTCCCTGAAAAACAAGTTAGTTACACTAACAGCATCATCGGTCTTGTGACTAGCTATAAAGTGTGCCATCTTGCTAAACCTGTCAACAACTACAAATATAGAATCTCTACCATTTCTGGTTCGAGGTAAGACAAGCACGAAATCCATGGAAATATGAGTCCAAGGCTGAGAAGGGATAGGGAGAGGTGTGTACAGACCGTGAGGCTGCACCTTACTCTTTGCCATTTTGCATACAGCACATCTAGAACAAACCCTCTCAACGTCTGACTTCATGTTAGGCCAATAGAAGTGATCTTGCAATCCAAGTAAGGTCTTGGAAACTCCAAAATGACCAGCCAGTCCGCCACCATGAGCTTCTCTAACAAACAATTCTCTGATGGATCCTCTTTGTATGCACAATCGATTGTTGTAGAATAAATAGCCATCCTGTCTAAAGTATTTGTCACAAGCAAACTTATGGCATTTACCATAGCTCTCAGCAAAATCAATGTCAGTCTCATAAAGCTCTACAATGTGCCCAAAACCATTTAACTTTGAAATTAAAGTAGAGATTAGAGTGTACCTTCTGGATAATGCATCTGCGACTACATTATCCTTACCTTTCTTGTACTTAACAACGTAGGGAAAGGTCTCAATAAACTCCATCCATCTGGCGTGTCTCTTGTTGAGCTTTTGCTGTCCTTTCTAGTACTTAAGAGACTCATGATCTGTGTGAATGACGAACTCCTTAGGCCATAAATAATGCTCCCACGTTTGAAGTGCTCTGACCAATGCATACAGCTCCTTGTCATAGGTTGTGTAGTTGCTGGTGGATCCCTAGCTTGTCACTAAAGTATACAACTGGTGGGGCATTGATAAGCTTCTCTTTCAAGGCTGAAAACGCCTGCTCTTGTGCTTCTTCCCATCTGAATCCAACTTCCTTCTTGATTAATTCTGTTAATGGTGCTGCTATGGTGCTGAAGTTCTGGATAAATCGCCTATAAAATCCAGCAAGTCCATGAAAGCTTCTGACTTCTCCAACATTCTTAGGCATAGGCCAATCCTTGATTGCCTTGATCTTTTCGTCATGTACTCTAACTCCATCTGCACTAACAACAAAACTTTTGTTGTAGATGAGTATATCATCGAAGTAGACTACTACAAACAGCCCAATGAACGGTCTGAGAGTGTGATTCATGAGACGCATGAACGTGCTGGGAGCATTGGTGAGACCAAACGGCATAACCAGCCACTCATATAACCCTTGCTTGGTCTTGAATGCAGTCTTCCACTCATCCCCTTCTCTCATTCTGATCTGATGATAACCACTCTTCAAATCGATTTTGGAGAAGATGGTGGATCCACATAACTCATCTAGCATGTCATCAAGTCTGGGAATCGGATGCCTGTACTTCACTGTGATGTTGTTGATAGCCGTGCAGTCTACACACATCCTCCATGTCCCATCTTTCTTAGGCACTAACAAGACTGGTACAGCACATGGGCTTAGACTTTCACGAACATAGCCCTTACTCATCAGCTCCTCCACTTGCTTCTGAAGCTCCTTTGTCTCAACGGTGTTGGTTCTGTAGGCGAGTTTGTTTGGCAAAACTGAACCCGGAACTATGTCAATCTGATGCTCAATCCCACGAATTGGAGGCAAACCTGATGGTATCTCCTCTGGAAAAACGTCCTTATACTCCTCAATAATCTGAATCACCTCATGAGGAAGTTCTTCCCCTGGTTTTGTACTCGCCAATGACTCCTTATAGACGAACATAAAAGTAGTCATCTCTGGATCAAAAAGCTTGTTGAACTCGCTGTGACTGATATACAAGCTGTTAGATACTTTCTCCTTATCCTTGTGGTTCATATGCAGCTGATCCTTGTAAATTTCACCTGGTGTAAGGGGTTGAAGAGTGATCTTGCGTCCCTTAAACTAAAACATCTGCTTGTTGGTGTAGCCATCATGAATAACTCGCCTGTCATACTGCCACGGCCTCCCCAAAAAAACGTGACAACTCTTCATAGGAACCACATCACACAGCAACTCATCTTCATACTTCCCAATTGCCAACTTGATGAGTACTTGCTGAGAAACGGTTATAGCTCCCTTGTTGTCTAACCACTGCAGCTGATATGGTCTTGGATGTGAAGTAGTCTTGAGATTAAGCTTCTTCACCATCTCATCACTGGCGGCATTTGTGCAGCTGCCTCCATCAACAATCAAGGTGCAAACCTTATCCTGAACTACACATCTTGTGTGGAATAGATTCTCACGCTTTTCCCTATCGTCTGGATGAATCTGAACACTCAAAGTTCTGCGTGCTACTAACATCTCTCCAACTGCTGCTGGTTCTTCTTTTTCCACTACATCAATTTCTGTTTCGCTTTCTGAACTATCTTGAGGTACAATCTCTCCTCCTTCTTTCAGCAGAAACATTTTCTTGTTAGGACAATCTCTGGAGTAATGTCCCATTCCTTGACATTAAGCATCTGATCCTGCTAGCAGAAGATCCACTTCTGGGTTTAAACTCGGTTTTAACCTCTTCTCTAACTGTTGTTGTCGCTGGTTTGAATGAGGCTGGTTTGTTGAATTCTCTCGGTTTTGGATTATTGGAAGTGAAAGTAGTTCTGCCAACTTTCCTCTTAAGCTGCGACTCAATCAACTCTGCCTTATGGACCATCTCTTGCACATCTTCATAGTTATGCAGCTATACTTTATCTTGAAGCTCTCTGTTAAGTCCCCCAAGAAACCTAGACATCACCATGTCTTCACTTTCTCTCACATCAGCCCTGATCATTAACGTTTCCAGCTCCTGATAGTAGTCTCTAACTGATTTAGTTCCTTGAGTGAGACGTCAATGCTTACTAAGAACTTCATGCTGATAATGTGCAGGAACTTCTTCTTCCTTATTTGTGCAGTAAGCTGATCCCAAGTCGTGATTGGAGGCTCTCTATGTCGATCTCTCATGAGTCCCAACTGTTCCCACCACAAAAGTGCATAGCCTATGAATTCAGATATAGCTATCTTCACCTTATTAAGCTCATATGTCCCTTGAACCAAAAAAATTGATTCCATCTTCCTCTCCCAATCAAGGTAAGCTTCTGGATCATTGCTACCGTGGAAAGGAGGAAATTGAATCTTGATATGATTCAGCTGCTGTCTCAAGGGATCATAATCTCGTGCATTGACTCTGTTTCTGGGTCTCCTTAACGTTTCACGACTATAATCTGATCTTTCACCTTCTTTTGAATGCTCACGATATGATTCCACATAAACCCTATGTTCAACAACATGGTGAGGACGTGATTGTGCTCTCCTTGAACCCTCAATGTTTCTCCTATGATTATGACGAGCTTTTCCACCTCTGATAGGCGATCTGATTGTTCGGCGTAGCTGTCTCGAAGGTTCTCCCACGTGTGCTTTACCCTTGGCGAGGCGTATAGCTTCATTGGGGTTAGGTGGTTCTGAAGATTCAGTGTCCGAAGCACTGCACTCTTTCAATAGACCTTTGAATCGGTCCTCAAACTTGCTGTTGAGCTGCTCTATTTGCTGAGTAAGCTGAGTGGCAATAGACTGATTTGCCTCTTTTATCTGCTGACTCATAACTCGGTTCAGAGCTTCCATAGCTTCAGCTGAAAGCTCCATGGAATACCTGAAAAATTCAAACTAAAATCGCAGTAACAAGTTCTAAGATAAAAACAAATCAAGGATATAAACAAAAAAAAACCTAATCCTACAGCAATCTGGAATAACAAATTCTACTCCTAAAACAAGCAGGAATAAACGAGACCATAAACCTAAAGCAATCTGGAATTACTAAAAGCCTAACCCTAAAGCAAATAGGAATAAAAGGAAAATCCTAATCCTAGTTCAATTAGGAAAACGAACC
The DNA here is from genome assembly GCA_023374145.1 of Lepidium sativum. Lineage (NCBI taxonomy): Eukaryota > Viridiplantae > Streptophyta > Magnoliopsida > Brassicales > Brassicaceae > Lepidium > Lepidium sativum. The sequence goes on along the minus strand of JAKUCM010000103.1, from coordinate 63,471 downwards.
CTAATCGTAATTCAATCAGGAAAACCAAAATAAAACTAAATCCTATTTCAACATGGATTCGAAAATAACAAGAATGAGAAAAGGGTTTAGAGTTTGATCAGCCGTTTAGGGTTTGCTCAGCCTTTTTCAGAACCAGCTCTGATACAACTTGATGTGATTCTCCCTAGGAAAGGACTCTGAAAATCGGGGCTAGAGAACTCGGAATCGAATGAAATTTGAGCAGCGGATAGACTGGAGTGTGAAGAACGTGGTGGTGAGTTTTGAGCGGAATTGATCGAGGGGTTTATGAGATACGATGGTAAACTCTCTGAGAGTCAATAGAACTGATGGAATGATGGAGGAGAAGAACGTGATGGTGATTAGGTAGAAGGGATTCAATTTCACAATGTGTAATGAAATCCCAGATTCGAAGAACGCATTCAAATAATCAGTAATTGAGAAAGAACTCGATTTTCTTTCAAAGAAAAGTGTTTAACATTATTCAACTCTAATTTTTACAGCAAGTTCTGGGGTTTAAATACAATCCTAAAACAGAACAGCATGTAGTTTTTAAACCAAAAAAACAACATGTAGTTTGAAACTTAAATAAAACAACGAAGCGTTTAAATAAAAACAACGAGGCGTCCCACTAATTGGTGCACCTCAAAATCTACTAAGTACAATACCAGATTGGTTTGTACATTATTCCCCTAATGGTAAGACTCCTAAGTAACTCGCCGTAGTGATTCCATCTGCCTCATTAAAAACCATGAAAGAAAACCCAATTAAGACAAAACTCTATATGGGAAAAAGAGTACAGACTTCCTCACCTAAGTTACCTAGTTATCATTACCAGGAGAAGTCTTCAAGTTGGAGATGTTGAAGACTTGCATAGCTGGTGGCGAGAACGATCCTTCAGTCATGAGCGAGTGCGCTTTCTTATCCAACTCATTAGCTCTCGAACGCGTGATTGGTCCTACCAGCTCTGGTTCCTTAGCTTCTATGCTGCTCACGATCACATCATCCTACGTTTGCAGGTCGAATCAACCCTCAAGCCTGCCTTGAATGGGAGAGGGGAATGGAGTATATATACGATTACTATGAGTACAACAACTCCAAGAAGATTGCTCTAGCTTCAGCTCCACTCACGGATCATGCTTTGTCATGGTGGGATAGAGTTGTGCAAGATAGGAGGAGAAATGAGCTGCCACCTATTACAACTTGGGCCGCAATGAAGTGCAATTTCCGTAAGAGGTTTGTGCCACCACATTACCATAGAGAGATGCAAAGGCAGTTCAGAAAATTGTCGCAAAAACATAGGAGTGTGGAAGAGTATTTTGAGGAATTTGAATAGCTAAGAAACCGGATGGCTCTAGATGAAGATGAAGAGGTTCTTATGGGCCATTTCAAAGATGGACTACAAGAAAGACTAGCAAGAAAGGTAGATAGACAACAATGCCATGATATGAATGAACTCTTACATGTGGCTGTACAAGCTGAACAAGATATTAAGCGCAAGACAGCAACTGCCACTCGTTCTAGAACCAACAACTCGTGGATAAATGCACCAGCTAAGGCCAATGACAAAGGAAAGACAATAGAAACCGACTCAAGGGCCAAGAACACCGCCTTAGACAATACCAAAACGTCAAAACCAGAAACAAGTAAGTATTTTAACCCCTCTAGATCAAGAGATATAACTTGTTTCAAATGTCAGGACAGGGGACATTATGCAAAAGAGTGTCCAAACCAACGAATGATGATCATCACGCCTCAAGGAGACTATGACTCTCAAGATGAGATGGGTCACACGGAAGAAGAAGTAGCCTTTCCAGAAACGGGGGACATGTTGGTGGTATGTAGAGCCTTGAGTGCTCTAAGTGAACCAGAAGTAATGCAAAGAGAAAACTTGTTCTTCACTCGTTGTACCGTGCAATACAAGGTATGCAGTATGATAATTGGTGGTGGTTCTTGTACTAATGCTGCTAGCAAGACAATGGTTGATAAGCTAGGTCTCAAGACAAGCAAACAACCAAGACCATACCGATTAAGATGGCTGGATTCAAACACTGAAATCAAAATAGCCGAGCAAGTCACAATTCTCTTTAAAATTGGGAAGTATCAAGATGAAGTCTTATGTGATGTGGTGTCAATGAAAAGTAGGTCACCTACTTTTGGGCCGTCCATGGCAGTTTGATAGAGAGGTTATCCACAATGGCCGCACCAACACTCACTCATTCACTTATAACAAGCGCAAGTTTCAGCTTGCTCCATTATCACCTCAAGAGGTACATGAGATGCAATCTAATTATGCTGCAGAGTATAAGGCCAGTAAAACTAACCTTTACATCACTCCTAGTACCGTTTTTAAAGCTAGAGATAAAAAGCAAACAGTGCTACTAATGGTGTTTAAAGATGTGATGCTCACAGGTTCCAAAGAGATAGTACGTGCACCCGAAATCTCCTCTTTGTTAAACAGGTTTAAGCACGTTTTTCTTGAGGAAATACCAGATGGATTACCACCTATTAGAGGCATAGAGCATCAAATTGATCTTGTTCCTGGAGCTGCATTGCCTAATAGACCAGTTACCGAATGAATCCAATGGAGACGAAGGAGTTGGAAAAACAGATTCAAGACTTAATGTCTAAAGGATACATTAGAGAAAGCTTGAGTCCATATGCTGTACCAGTCCTATTAGTCCCCAAGAAGGATGGAACATGGAGGATGTGTGTCGACTGTAGAGCTGATAAACAAGTTTTTACGGTGTTTTCTCAAATATCAAAATGTCTATCTAATCAATTGCAGTACAGTATGGTGTCAATCCACTGGGAGAGTAACTAGCAATCAAGATATAATCTACTTATTCTAATCTAAGCCAAGTTCGGTTTAGCGAGTGGTGATCTATCCTAGGTGACAACGGAGTCTTAAAACAAAACGCTAAAAACGAAACAAAGTATTAGAATGTAAAAACAGAGCATTAATAGTAAAGCAATAATAAAACTAATAATAAAGTGCAACACGAAATCTCAACCTAAAGCAGAGTATTAAAATCACGAAAGTTCAATAAAGGAAAAACGGGTTCTCGAGGTTTAGGATCAATGATTAGGGTATTCCTAGGGTTTCCAGACTTATCTATCAACCTATTTAGATGACCTCTAAGCAAGGAATCACAAAGTAATCACATTCGCTCTCGCGCAATGGGACCTCTCCTAAAAGACAACCTGACTTGACTCTCGCCCAACGATTGGAAATTCAAGAGGCCTTAAGTATGGACCTTACAAAGCCTAATAACACCCTAGACAATCAATCTCTTGAGCTAGGAAGATGCTATCTTAATTTAGGCATATTCAAGTGATTCCCCAAACGCCTCTCGGGGGGGATTCACCAAGAGATCGAATTTCAATTGATCAGAAAGAAACAAGCATTAAGAACACTTAAATTAAAGAGATCTAAGACCTTAATTAAACATAAACAAATCTGGAAATTCCTAAGTTTTCCCCTAATCTCACCCTTTCCTCAAGAACCCTAGACTAACTTACTCAGAATTCATGAAATAAAATATAGACTTAAAATCGAAAATCAATTGCATAAAACTTAAGAAAATCGTAAATGCCTTTGTAAATATAAGACTCGAAATTTTGCTGAAAAAGATTGTATATTGAAACTTGAAATTCTAGTACAATTTATAGATCAAAAGATCTTAAAGGAAAAGGAAAACTACTTAAAGAGAAAAAGGGAAAAATTCCCTAGAAAGAAAAATGGGAAATTCCTTTAAAAAGTGAAAAAGGAAATTTCCTTAAGAAAGAAAAATAGAAAAAGAACTAAAAGATAATTGGGCTTGCACAAATGGGTCTTGATGGGCCTTTTTCGCAGAGAATCCCAAAGAGTCAATCTTCGTCCAAAGTCTTAGTTCTGGCCCGCAAAGTCACTCGACCAAGTGATGGTCGAGTGTCATTCTCGAGTGTCAGAGACTCGAGTGCCAAATCTTCTAGTTCGCATCCTGAACTTCAACCTTAGGCCAGACGATTCCTCATTGGTCTTCTTGTAATCCGAAATACTCCGTGATAAGCCCAAAAAGTACCTAAAAATCCCTTTTATGCAATGTATGCAATGCCCAACACTAATAATGCAAATTATGCTAAAAAGAACCTAAAACAATGATAACAATGCAAGTATGAATGCAAAACATGCTAAATAATGGTCCTAAAATGTGGTAAAATGCAGACACATCAACTCCCCCAAACTTAGTCTTTGCTTGCCCTCAAGCAAATATGCATCGAACTAAGAAGGAAGAGAAGTTGCTGACAATGGGAACATCTTACTTAAACAAATGACACGCCAACCTGAAAAACCGTAATCCACAAGTGAAACCTCATTCTTTTGTAAGAACCACAATTTACTTTCATCAAGGCTTAGCATCAAGACCGAATATTCCCTAACACTTAGTTGGTCTCTTTAGAAACTCAGATTCGAAACCTATTTCTCTCAAGTGTAGTCCGCAAGAGGGGCTATTGATCAAAGACCTTGGGATTCAACTTCCTCAAATTCAGCTAGTCACTAATGATTTAAGCATTTTCGATCACTTCTCAACTCCTTACTCGTTTTTATTGGCTTTTGCTTTATCAATAAAGCACGAAAAAGTACGGGTTTACGCACAGTCCCGGTTCACCTTAGGCATCGATGTATTAGCTTTATCAATGAGACGCAAAAAATTACGGGTTTACGCATAGTCCCGGTTCATTTTAGGCGATATCGAAATGGTTTTATTGATGAACACAAGAAGGTACGGGTTTACGCACAATCTCCGTTCATCTTAGACCATATATTTTGAGCCGAGTTTTGAGAAGGATGATTCTATATTCACCTTATGCTTTTCTTTTTACTTAGCTAGCTGAACCTAAGGAAGGATCTTATGCAATGTATCTCAAGCCCCTAATTTGAAAAATAGAATTCGATTATGAGGTAACAAATAAGGTTCTTTTCGAGACACAACGTAAGTATCGGTTTCAAAGGTCAATGATCTACCAATCAATGTTCAAGAGGGAAAAAACGCGAGTCTAAGAGTTCACTATGGTTACTAGTCAATCAACCTAGCAAGTCTACCTATCTAGCAAGATGATTCCCGAAATTCTAGACTCAATCCTATATGAATGCAATGCAGCTACATGAACACTCTGTTTTTGACTTATGCATTTTCGATTTTTTCAAATTTTTATGGGTTTTCTATGCCTTAGATGTGATGCAAATGATCAAATGCAAGAATAAAAACTAAGAATCACAGAAAACAAAGTCAAATATCCTCTAGAACCCTCCCCCAAACTTAAATCACACAGTCTCTTGTGTGTATAAAAGTCCGAAAGAGGATCCTAGACCAGCAAGTCAAGTGAAAAATATGCAAAAGCAAGCCAAGTAAAAGAAATGTAAAAGCAAGTCAATTGAAAAATATGCAATTGTATTTACAATGAAAGGAAGGGGTTTTTGTACCTCTTAATGATTCCAGTAGTCGGCTGCCACATTCCGCATGAGTTCCATGTAGTGGTCATTATGCCTTTGACGCTCGAGCTCAGCTTGCTCGAGCGTTTCCGTCGAGTGTTCGGATTGCTCGACCGATTGGTGCTCGAGCGGTTGGCTCGAGCTTGCTCCAGCTGCATCGAATGGTCTTCTATATGAGAAGGCTGCGGGGTTTGCTGAGGAGTGTCTAGCTGGTGTGGGTTGGTGCTGCCTTTCACGATCCATGGATATGGAGGCTCTTCTCGGGCGAATAGTTGGTGGTGGTGGTGGTCCGCTGTTCCTTTCTAGAGCTGCCACTCTCCTACTTAGATCATCGTTTTCTTGCCTTCTAGCTTCGTCGCTAGCAGTCAGCTTCTTCACCTTTTTCATCAACCATTTGTTCATCTTCTGCAACAAGCTTATGTGCTTGTGTGCTTCTCGAATTAGTTTTCCTTGACGTGGTGGCATCGTGTATTCTTCAAAACAATACGCCTCAGGATCCACTTCATCGCTGTTTGTTGGAGACGAACTCTGCTAAGGGCCATTGGGATCGTACAAGGCTTCTAGAGGTGGATTAAAATCCGTGTTTTGCCCCATCCTTATCGATGTGTACTCCCTGTTTGGCAAGAGTAGAAAAGCATTTGGTCTAAGTAAATGATGGAAAGAGTAAAGGAGCTTACCTCGAACTTTCGTCGTAGCCAAGAATTGGCTCCTCCTTAAGTGTTCGATGTTCATGAATCGAGGGTCAGCCCATTGTGTCTCAGCAATTGGCACATTACATCTTTCCAGAATGGATGTGACAAGTACGCCAATGGTGATCTTTCCATCACGTCCTCCAGTTTTGTTATCCCTTGCCCAATCGTGGTATGTGACCAATTGGTTAGCAAATTGGATGGTTAATCCAGCATTGTTTCGATCTCCAATAATCGGGGATCCATCACTTTTTGTACCAACAATGTCTTTAAGAGCAGTCACCAGCATCTCCATTTCTCCTAGATTAATTGTTCCAGTAGTAAAACGTGGGAAAAATGTATTTGCGAGGATTGTTCAAAAATACCTCAAGGCTGGGTTTTGGATCAGTGATGCCTTAGATCGGGAGGACGAGAATCTGCTCCTTGTTGATGCAATCGACCGCCACACATCATCCAACTCTGCTCTATCGAAATCCGGTCCATAATTTTCGGACTCGGCTTTTGGGAACTCGAAGAGGTCCCTAAGTGCTTTGAAAGTCATTCGATAGTCCATTCCTCTAATTGCAAAGAAGATGTAACCGCCACCTTGCTTTTCTTGGAGACTCTCGTTTTCTGCATCGTATAAAACGATCTGAACCTTTGCCAAAAACTGGAGAGTCTCTTCCTTGTATGCTCTCTGCGGATACTGCACAAATGTGGACAGCCCACAATTTTGCAACATGAGATCTACATCTCTGGTTATCCCCATTGCGGTCAACGCCTCCTTGCATGGATAGTGGGTTCCTAGAAAATCCATCCTCCGCAGATCGTTTAGTGCTCTTGCCGAGTTATGCCTCTCCTTCATCTCCTTCTCTCTTTTTCCGGAAAGGATTATTTCCCTTACTTCTTCCGCCTCTCTTTCGCCATACCCATCTTCACGAAGTGTTTTAGCAGCAAGGTCTGGGTCCATCTCGTCTTCATGCATGTATTCTCCTCTTTCTTCCGACTCATTTTCAGAATGCACTTCCAACCTTCTCTTCTCCTTTCTGTCGGGTTTGCTTGCGGCCCTAGAAGACTCTCCTTGGGAAGGATTGTTTCTTGACCGAGCATTATTCTTGGCTCTAAGGCGGAGGAGGTTGGCTTTGCTGGGTTTACCGTCTGTCATGGTGAAAGTTGGTCGGAAAAAGAGCAAACGTTCTAACACTCGAACTGGACACTCAAGTTGAGGTGATCGAGTGTAGTAGATGAACAGAAAGATAGATGATTTGCTTCTGTAAAAGAGAGAACAACTAGAGAGAAATGTTAGAGAGAGAGTGTATTTCGTGTGAATGAAAGGAGAGAGGCCCCTCCTCCTTTTATAGAGGAGGAAAAACAAAGGGGGAGCCTTTTCAAATTCAAAATTTGAACTTGGATTAAATCAAATCTTTTTGAATTAAATGGAAATGATATTGCATTAAAGAAAGATTTAACCCATTTTTCGGAGTAAATGTCTCCCCTTTCTCAGCTTTTGGCAGTTATAGGCTTTGGAGGCATGTGAATAGGCATGAAGGCGGGACGCTCGAGCCTGACACTAGAGCAGGTTTGGTCGAGTGTCAGTCTGCCAAAAGCTGGCTGATGCTCGAGTGGGACACTCGACCAGGCGTGGTCTAGTGTTGTCCCATCTTGTCGGTTCTGACCCCACTTGTCCCATGTGGGCCCCACTTTCCTGTAAAAGAGACCCAAAAACCTTCCAAGTGCATGTAAGTCGAAATAGATGCAAGTAAAAAAATGAAATATAGCAAATTTGTAAGGAAAATATGCGAAAAAGAAAATTTTTTTTATACAGAGGATACCTCTGGGATTGCCTCCCAACTGCGCTTGTTTATAGTCTCGAGCTCGACTTCCTCCTATTTATTGGAGAGGAGGTGGTTCATCGAGCAGAACCGAAGTTCCCTCGAGAATTGTGTTGTTGGCCAAGTAAGGCTTCACTCTATGACCGTTTACAGTGAATCCTTCTCCATTGCTATTGGCTAAAGTGACTGCTCCATAAGGTAAAACTTGTAACACTTTGAACGGACCAGACCACTTCGATCGTAGCTTTCCTGGAAATAGCTTGAGTCTTGAGTTAAAGAGTAGCACTTGATCACCAACTTTGATTGGTTTCCGCTGGATCTTTTTGTCGTCAGCTGCTTTTGTTCGGTCCTTGTATCCTCTTGAGCTATCATATGCTTCGAGTCTGATTTCTTCGAGTTCATGTAAGTCCATCTGCCTCTTCTCTTGTGCTGTCTTGATATCGAAATTCAAGAGTTTGGTTGTCGAAATCGATTTGTACTCTATCTCAACTGGTAAATGGCAGGATTTTCCATAGAGCAATTGAAAAGGTGTGCGGCCAATAGGTGTTTTGAAAGCAGTCCTATAGGCCCAAAGAGTATCATCTAATTTGGCGGCCCAATCACGTTTTGACAGCCCAACTATCTTCATCAAAATCGATTTGATCTGTCTATTAGAGACTTCAACTTGTCTGCTGGTTTGAGGATGATAAGGAGTTGCCACTTTGTGTTTAACCTCATGTTTCCTAAGCAAATTCTCAAAAACCTTGTTGATAAAGTGGGATCCTCCATCGCTGATCACAACTCTTGGCACACCAAATCTGGGAAATATAATGTGTTTGAAGAGCTTAAGTACCACCTTCGCATCGTTTGTAGGAGTTGCAATAGCTTCTACCCATTTAGAGACATAATCCACAGCAACCAGAATGTAGCTGTTCCCTAAAGAAGGGGGCTTAAATGGTCCCATGAAATCGATTCCCCAACAGTCAAACACTTCTACCTCCAAGATTGAATTCTGCGGCATCTCATTCCTCTTGCTTATACTGCCCATTCTTTGGCAGCAATCACATCTGGATATGAACTCTTGGCAGTCTTTGAAAATTGATGGCCACCATAATCCGGATTGAAGGATTTTATGTGCTGTTTTGAATGCAGCAAAGTGTCCTCCATAAGTAGATCCATGACAGTGTTCTAAAATTCCATTGACTTCCTCTTCTGATACACATCTTCTGAACAGTCCATCAGATCCTTACTTGTAGAGATAAGGTTCATCCCAAAATTACTGCCTTACATCCCTGAAGAATTTCTTCCTTTGATGATAATTCAAGGTTTTAGGCAGTTCTCCTCCGACCAAATAGTTTACCAAGTCAGCATACCATGGTAAGCATGTTCCGACAAACTTTGATCCGATCGAAAAACGTCTTCTTTGTCTGTGGGTTTGACACTCGAGCAGGTGGTGCTCGAGTGTCATGGTCGAGTGTTCGGTGGAAAAACTCAATAGTTGCTCTTCAGGCATAGAATTATTCATTGGAAGGGTTTCTTCAACCTGTATCCTTGATAAGTGATCAGCAACACCGTTTTCAATCCCTGGTTTATCAACTATCTCCATGTCGAATTCTTGCAGCAACAAAATCCATCTAAGCAGTCTAGGCTTAGCATCCTTCTTTTTCATCAAGTATCTTAGAGCTGCATGATCAGTATGCACAATAACTTTTGATCCAACCAGATAGGACCGAAATTTCTCAAAGGCGAACACAACTGCAAGCAATTCCTTCTCTGTGGTGGCGTATTTCACCTGGGCTTCGTCTAGTGTTCTACTAGCATAGTAGATCACATTCAATTTCCTATCTATCTTCTGTCCCAGAACTGCTCCAACAGCATAGTCACTAGCATCACACATTATCTCAAAAGGGAGATTCCAATCAGGTGCTTGGACTATTGGGGCTGTTATCAAGGCGTCTTTAAGTTCGAGAAAAGCCTTGAGGCATTCCTCGTCAAAGATGAAATCTGCCTCCTTGCAAAGGAGACGAGTCAAAGGCCTAGCAGTCTTCGAAAAGTCTTTGATGAATCGCCTATAGAATCCTGCATGTCCCAAGAAACTCCTAATGTCTTTGACAGTTTTCGGCGGCTGCAACTGAACCACAACTTCTATCTTAGCTTTGTCGACTTCAATGCCCTTCTTTGAAATCTTATGACCTAGAACGATGCCTTCTCTCACCATGAAATGGCATTTCTCCCAATTAAGCACTAGATTCGTCTCAACGCACCTGGACCCTGCACAAGTTTGACAAACAAGAGGAGAAGGAAGAACCATAGACAGAGAAATCGTCCATGAACACTTCGACCATCTCCTCAATCAGATCCGAAAATATAGAAGTCATGCAACGTTGTTGAAAAGTAGCAGGTGCATTACAAAGACCAAATGGCATTCTCCTATATGCAAATGTACCATAAGGGCAAGTAAAGGTTGTTTTTTCCTGATCATTTGGATGTATATGGATTTGGAAAAATCCACTATATCCATCAAGGAAACAATAATATGAATGATTAGCCAACCAATCTAGCATTTGGTCGATGAATGGCAAAGGGTAATGATCTTTTCTAGATGCAGAATTCAATTTCCTAAAATCAATGCACATTCTATGTCCTGTAACAGTTCTAGTTGGAATCAAATCATCATTTTCATTTCTAATGACAGTGACAACTCCTTTTTTAGGCACACAATGCATAGGAGACACCCATTTACTATCAGAAATAGGGTAAATTATATCAGCATCTAACAGTTTTAAAATTTCCTTTTTAACGACCTCCTTTAAATTAGGATTCAATCTCCTTTGAGGTTCCCTGCTAGAATAAGATTCATTTTCAAGGTGAATTCTGTGTGTGCATAAATCGGGAGAGATCCCTCTAATGTCAGACAGTGAGTATCCTAAAGCTTTTCTAAACCGTCTTAATTCAGAAAGCAACATGTCTAACTCATCATCACTCAATGCATTGTTTACTATCACTGAATAAGTAGAGTTAGATCCAAGAAATGCGTACCTGAGCCCGGAGGGGAGTGGTTTGAGTTCCACTTTCGGTGATTTGAGCTCCGACCAGTCATCATCGATCTGACACTCGACCTTAGTGTGGTCGAGTGTTGAGGTCGAGTGTTGATTTCCAGAGGTTAAATCGGGATGCTCGAGCTCTGTTTGCTCGAGTGTTGAGGTCGAGTGTAAGGTCTCGAACTGTTTTTCACTTTTCAGTGATTTGCAAGAGTCCAACAAGCCTTTGTAGACCTCAGTTTCTTCGTATATGTATCCATCACAACCGTCTTTTATCAAAGCAGTACCAAGGTTGTCTTTCTCCATCAATTCTCTAAACAGGTCCTTTGAAAGATCATCTATTTCTTGCACTACGAACAGCTGACCCTCAATGGTCGGTTTTCTCATTATGTCGCTGATGCTGAAAGTCATCTTGAAATCTTTCCCAAGTTTGAGTTCGATTTCTCCTTTTGGCACATTGATCACAGCTCCTGCAGTGGCTAAGAAGGGCCTTCCAAACAGCAAGGGGTCCTTTGGTTCTTCTCCCATATCTAGAACAACGAAATCCGTGGGGATTTCTACTCCTCCAACCCGAACTGGTAAGTCTTCTAGAATTCCATGTGGAATCCTAACCGATCTGTCAGCTAGTACCAAGGATATCTTACAAGACTTGTATTTATCGAACCCTAATCTTTTGGCGACTGTTAGAGGCATTAGGCTGATCGATGCCCCTAAATCACACAAGCAACTCCTGAATGTGAGAGGTCCAAGCGAGCATGGAATTGTGAACGTTCCTGGATCATCAAGCTTCTTAGGCACAACCTTTCTTTGTATAATAGCGCTGACCTCATGAGTTAGCACAACCATCCCTTCGACTTCTTGTGTTCTGTCTTTGACTGCGTCTTTTAAAAACTTTTGATAAGGGGGCATTAGCATAAAGGCGTCCAAAATTGGTATTTTCACTTCAACGTCCCTCATCTGCTTTTCAAAGAGAGCTTTGTACTTGTCTGCAACATCCTTTTTGAATCTCTGTGGAAAAGGAAGCTGCGGTTTGAAAGGAGGTGGAGCAAACGGTTTTGGGTCTTTTTGTATGTCAGTTGTGTTTTTGGGTTGTGCTTCTGACACTCGAGCAGGTGGTGCTCGAGTGTGTTGGTCGAGTGTCATAGATTTTGGCTTTTTCGTGCTGATTTCTGTCTGTTCTTCGACCAAATCATCCTCCCCTTCTTGAAGGACACTGTCCTCAGTGTTCTCCGTCGGTTCAGCACGAATTAGCAATTCACGGCCACTACGGAGTGTAATGGCGTTGGCGTGATACTCCTTAGGGTTTTGAACGGCTTTTCCAGGTAGCTGTCCGATTTGTTTATTAGTTGATGAAGATCCTTGTTGATTCTCCACATATTTGAGACGGGCACTGAGAGTCTCAAATTTGCAGTTGAGTTCATTATGTGAAGCATCGATCTTAGCGTGTACTTCAGCAAATTTCCGTGTTAATTCGGAAGCGCTGGCTGTCTGTCCCTTGAGTATCTGCTGCAAGATGTCCATCACTTCAGGTGTGTGTTGTGGTGGTTGGGTGTTGTATCCAGGAGGTGGTTGGTGGTGTGTTTGCTGGTACTGTTGTTTGGGTATGAATGGTTTTGGTTGAGGTTGCGGATGTGGTTTGGGTGGGTACACCTGGTCGTTTGGATTCGCTACATTTGTGTTTCTGTAGGATAGGTTGGGGTTAGGTTTATAGTTGTTGAATTGTCTGAAATTGTTGCTTTGGTTCTATACGAAATTGACCTCTTCAACCTCGTCATCGTCTTCTTCAACCCGTTCTGTTTCACTGACATGGTGTACTTACTTATGGTGAGCTGAAAGTAGCTTGTCTAGTTTGTCTTCTATGACTTTGAGCTCCTTTCTACTAACCATATCTGAATCTGTTACGCCTCTAGGAGTTCGATCATAGTCTTCACTGTATTGCCCGTCTGCTTGAGCTAAATTCTCCACTAATTCACATCCATCATCGACATCTTTATTCAGAAAATTCCCATTGCTGGCTGTGTCTTGGGGATCACGCCTCTATAGAGAATGCTGAGAAGGGACTCAGTAGTGAAGCCATGATGAGGACATTGTGATTGGTACATCTTGAATCGTTCCCAAGCCTCAGAGAATGTTTCGGAATGGTTTTGCTTAAAACCAGAGATGGAATTGCGAAGTTTCGCAGTTCTGGAATTGGAAAAGAATTTGCCTAGAAATGCTTCTTTGCAGGCATCCTAGTGGCAAGTGTTTTTCCCATAGATGTGCTTTGTCTCCAAGAGAGAAAGGAAACAATCGCAATTTCATAGCATCTTCACTAACCCCATTTATTTTTGTCAGACTGGTTAGTCTTTCAAATTCATCAAGATGATCTAGTGGGTCCTCAGAAGGTAAACCATGAAATTTACTGTTCTGAACCATGGAAATCATTCCACTCTTAATCTCAAAGTTGTTGTTGGCGATGGCTGGTGGGACAATTCCATGGCGTTGGGTGTGGATACTGGGAGCATCACCGGCACCAATGTGTCTAACTCTCCTAGGATGAGTTCCTAGTTCAGTAGCTTGTACTTGTTCTTCCATGTTCACCTGATCCGTGTATTCTTCGTTCAATCTGTTCTGTTGTTCTCGCAGGTATTCACGAGGCAAACGGTCTATTCTGTCAGAGTATGGAATGAGGTCTTCACTACCACGGGATCTGGTATTCATGCAAGTGATTTGTGTTGTCGGAATTGACACTCGAGTAGGTGGTGCTCGAGTGTAGTGATCGAGTGTTTCTTGGTTCTGCGTGAGCTCTCTGGATACAGAAGAAAAATCAACGAGCTCGAGTTGTGTTGGTCGAGCTTGTTGATCGAGTGTACCTGAAAGCAAAGAGAAAACCAGAAACGATTTTAGAATAATAGTATAATAAAACTTAGTCTCAGAAAAGTGATTTTCCTAATTGTAGCTAACTAATCCCAGTTGGCAACGGCGCCAATTTGATAAACAGGTTTTTGCGGTGTTTTCTCAAATACCAAACTGTCTATTTAATCAATTGCAGTACAGTATGGTGTCAATCCACTGGGAGAGTAACTAGAAATCAAGATATAATCTACTTATTCTAATCAAAGTCAGATTCGGTTTTAGCGAGTGGTTATCTATCCTAAGTGACAACGAAATCTTAAAACAAAATGCTAAAAACGAAACATAGTATTGGAATGTAAAAACAGAGCATTAAAAGTAAAGTAATTGTAAAACTAATAATAAAGTGCAACACGAAATCTCAACCTAAAGCAGAGTATTAAATTCACGAAAATTCAATAGAAGAAAAACGGGTTCTCGAGGTTTAGGATCAATGATTAGGGTATTCCTAGGGGTTCTAGACTTATCTATCAACCTATTTAGATGACCTCCAAGCAAGGAATCACAAAGTAATCACATTCGCTCTCGCGCAATGGGACCTCTCCTAAAAGACAATCTGACTTGACTCTCGCCCAACGATTGGAAATTCAAGAGGCCTTAAGTATGGACCTTACAAAGCCTAATAACACCCTAGACAATCAATCTTTTGAGCTAGGAAGATGCTATCTTAATTTAAGCATGTTCAAGTGATTCCCCAAACGCCTCTCGGGGGGGATTCACCAAGAGATCGAATTTCAATTGATCAGAAATAAACAAGCATTAAGAACACTTAAATTAAAGAGATCTAAGACCTTAATTAAACATAAACAAATCTAGAAATCCCTAAGTTTCCCCTAATCTCACCCTTTCCTCAAGAACCCTAGACTAACTTACTCAAAATTCATGAAATAAAACATAGACTTAAAATCGAAAATCAATTGCATAAAACTTAAGACTAAAAAATCGTAAATGCCTTTGTAAAAATATGAGACTCGAAAATTGCTAGAAAAGATTGTGTATTGAAAGTAGAAATTCTAGTACAATTTATAGATCAAAAGATCTTAAAGAAAAAGGAAAAATACTTAAGAAATAAATGGGAATTTCCCTAGAAAGAAAAATGGGAATTTCCTTTTAAAAGTTAAAAGAAAATTTCCTTAAGAAATAAAAATAGAAAAAGAACTAAAAGACGATTGGGCTTGCACAAAGAGGTTTTGATGGGTCTTTTTTCGCAGGGAAGCCCAAAGAGTCAATCTTCGTCCAAAGTCTTAGTTCTGGCCCGCAAAGTCACTCGACCAAGTGATGGTCGAGTGTCATGCTCGAGTGTCAGAAACTCGAGTGCCAAATCTTCTAGTTCGCATCCTGAACTTCAACCTTAGGCCATATGATTCCTCATTGGTCTTCTTGTAATCCGAAATACTCCGTGATAAGCTCCAAAAAGTACCTAAAAATCCCTTTTATGCAATGTATGCAATGCCCAACACTAATAATGCAAATTATGCTAAAAAGAACCTAAAACAATGATAACAATGCAAGTATGAATGCAAAACATGCTAAATAATGGTCCTAAAATGTGGTAAAATGCAGACACATCAATGAGACTGACATTGACTTTGCTGAGAGCTATGGCAAATGCCATAAGTTTGCTGGTGATAAATTCTTTAGACAGGATGGTTATTTGTTCGACAATAATCGCTTGTGTATACCAAGAGGATCCATCAGAGAACTGCTAGTTAGAGAGGCGCATGGAGGTGGATTAGCAGGGCATTTTGGAGTTGCAAAGACTCTATTGGCCAAACATGAAGACATATGTCGATCAGGTTTGCTCTAGGTGTGAAACGTGCAAAATGACTAAAAGTAAAGTACAGCCACACGGTTTGTACACACCTCTTCCTATTCCTTCGCATCCCTGGGCTCATTTATCTATGGACTTTGTACTTGGCTTACCCCGAACCAGAAATGGTATAGATTTTATCTTTGTGGTTGTTGACAGGTTTAGTAAGATGGCTCACTTTATAGATAGCCACAAGATGGATGATGCTGTTTGTGTAGCTAATCTGTTTTTCAGGAAAGTTGCGAGATTGCATGGAATGCCTCAAGTGATAGTTTCAGATCGAGATACCAAATTCTTAGGACATTTTTGGCGCACACTATGGGCTAAGCTAGGGACCAGATTGACGTTTTCAACATCATGTCACCCTCAGACTGATGGACAGACAGAAGTGGTGAATAGAACATTGTCAACACCTCTCAGGACGTTAGTGAAGAGCAACATCAAGTCATGGGAAGAGTGTCTACCATATGTAGATTTTGCTTACAACCACGCTAAGCATTCTGCCACTCTCTTTTCTCCCTTTGAGATTATTTATGGCTTTAATCCACAGTCCCCTCTAGACTTGATTTCTTTGCCTTTGAGTGTGAAATGTAGTGCAGATGGAAAAGCAAAGGCTGAACAAGTTAGGAGAATTCACGCAAAAGCCATAAAGAATATAGAGAAGAAGACTGAGCAGTACCAGAAGCACGCCAACAAAGGAAGAAAGGATCTGATATTTGAAGAAGGAGATTTGGTGTGGATTCATCTCAGGAAAAATTGATTTCCAGAAGAGAGAAAGAGCAAGCTACTGCCACGAGTTGATGGTCCATTTGAAGTAATCAAGAGGATCAACAACAATGCTTACCAGATCGATCTCCAAGGTAAGTATAACATATCAAATTCGTTCAATGTTTCTGATTTGCTTCCTTATGTTGCAGATACAGATTTTAGGACAAATCCTTTTCAAGAGGGAGAGGATGATATGATCGTGGATAACACAACAGCTGCAGCACCAGAAGTAGAGGGTCGGATTACACGTTCCAGAGCTAAGGAGATGGCGAAAGAAGCTCATTCCCTCATTGCAAAAGGAGTTGACGAGTTGGCAGCTGCACAAGTCTTCAACATCTCCATCTTGAAGACTTCTCCTGGTGATGATAACTAGGTATCTTAGGTGAGGAAGTTTGTATTCTTTTTCCCATAGAGAGTTTTGTCCCAATTGGGTTTTCTCTCATGGTTTTTAATGAGGCAAATGGAATCACTACGGCGAGTTACTTAGGAGTCTTACCACTAGGAGAATAATGTACAAACCAATATGGTTTGTACTTAGTAGATTATGAGGTGCACCATTAGGGGACGCCTCGTTGTTTTTATTTAAACGCTTTGCTGTTTTTTTATAAGTTTCAAAGTACATGTTGTTTTTGTTTAGAACTACATGTTGTTTTGGTTCTAGGGTTATATTTAAACCCCAGAACTTGCTGTAAACTTCTTTAGAGTATTATTTTGACAAAACGCTTCTTATTAAGTTTTCATGCTCTCAAGCCACGGTCCTGGAAATTCTAGCGCCTGAATCTCCCATCACGTTGTGAGCCAAGAGATTCTTCACCTAATTCATCTAATCACAAAAATCTATCCATTTAATCACTTCACTTCGTCACCCCACCAACTCACGCGAATCAGCAGCCATATCCATCTCATCAGATCACGTATCATTATCTCCATCAATCCTTCAGTTCTTTTTCTCACGGAGACCTTTGCCACGTATCTCCGGAAATCCTCGATCAAATCCTCTAAAAACTCATAACCGAGTTTCTCACACTCCAATCTATCTGCTGCTCAAGTTTCATTCGATTCCGAGTACTCTAGCCCTGATTTTCAGAGTTCTATCCTAGGGAGGATCACATCATTAAGTCAGCCATGTCTACAGGAGGACCTTTGGATCATGTTTGCATCAACACATAGTGAACTCGGTGGTCAGGTAAGTGAGTTGGACTGAAGACATTTGAACCTGACACACAACAGAAAAAGCACAAATAGCTAAAAAAAAAAAAAAAAACTTGATCCTAGAGTGTTCTAAGATCCAATATGTAGCACAAAACACTTATTTGGCAACAACGCCAATTTGATGACAAGGTTTTTTGCCTTTTTTAATTAAATCTATTGCAGTAAAATAGGTATCGAACCAAAGTGTGGTGCTAGCACAAAGGATATGTTAAACCAGTCTAGTTCAAGTTAAACAGACTTCAGGGTGAACGTTGAGCAGAGCAAGCAATAATGGTAGAAACAGAGCAAACAGAAAAACAGAGTAAGCAGCTAAACAGAGCAAGCAGGGTATGAACTAACGAAAAGCAGAAAATTAAAACAGGGTTATGAGGAAGAAAGGTCAGTGATTTATGTCCAACTAAGGGTTCCTGGGCTTGTCTAGCAACCTATTAAGCGAAATCTACGGTGGAGAAAAAAAGAACAACAAGGTAAACAAGTCATTCTCATGAACATGAAATCTCAATGATATAAGAATGGACCAGCAGCTTGAACCGGAACAAGAAGAGCTTGAGGAACTTGGACCAGAGGAGTTAGAACAAGCTATGGACGTACCAAATGGACCAATGACAAGAGCTAAGGCACAAAGACTTCAACAAGCCATTGGCATAATGCTCAATCAGGCTGAAAGCAACCTTAGCACCATAGCTTATCCAACCACATTGGTTGTGATTCAAGCTAGCTAAGGGTTGTCTAAGAGTGGTGTATACACTTGCACTCTTTTCCATTCGTCTAGTTTTATCCCCATGGGTTTTCTAGACAAGGTTTTTAATGAGGCAATGTTGGATACACTTATTCATCTATCCTCTTAGACAACATGCTTAGAAAGGGAAAGGGAAGACTAATTCGACTAAAGGCTTTAAGTGGACTTCTTTTAATCTTTTATTTTATATTTTGGGCTTTTGTACTTTTAGCCCACCCTTTTTAAAAGACCATTTCGTGGCTTAGCTTTCCTATAAGTATGTTGAACCCTAGTTCCTTTCATTTCATCAAACATTTTATTCTAAAACTTTTCCCTCACTTGTTTGATGTGTATGGTGTGTAATATCCATACAACTTGGATTTTGCCCTTGTGTGTCATATCCTGGGTAAATTCAAGCTGAAGATCAAGAGTTCTTCATGTTGGTTTTGGTAATCAAAAGCAAGAAAATAATAAGCGGCGGAAGCAAAGAAATCGGAGGAGAAACCGAAGAGAAGAAGAGAGAATTCTAGAGAGAGAGAGAATAGAGAGAGAGTCAAATTTTCTTTTCAAAAATCAGTATATTTTATCCATGGAGTTTCATACATATATAGCCAACATAAATGAAAGAGAAAAAGAATCACAAAAGGAAGAGGGGACCACGGCGAGGGGACCACGACGCGGGACCACTTCAGTCAAGTCTTCCTCCGGGACCACGGCCTCTCACGACCCAGACACATTGCACGGATTGCCCGCTTTCCGCAGTGCATGTAATCTTTCCGCATCCCATCACGGACCGCTCCCGTCTCAGTACGTTCGCGTCCCGAAGTTGCTTCTTCCCGTTACGATCGCGACTTGCGACCGCAATCTCTGGGCGATTGGAGCACACGCGGCCTGGGAGGCTCAGCTTGGATACCTCAGCTTGGAGGCCTGATCAATACTCCCCCTTAAGCTAAGCTGTAATGTATGAAGGCTCAGCTTGGAGACCTCAGAGTATACACCTCGGTAAAAACCTTGGAGAGGAAAACCCAATGGGACAAAACCTCTTCCAAGGGAAAAAGAGCATGCATACTCTAAGGTCATATAACATGAGATCAAGTTTTACCAAGACTCACAAGCCCAAGCTTGTTATAGATGTATCGACAAACTTTGGTACTTGCAGCCTTGGTAAATATGTCAGCCAGCTGGTCCCGACTTGGAGTGAAGCACGGAACCACAACCCCTTCTTCTATTCGTTCCCGAACTTTGTGACAATCAACCTCCACATGCTTGGTCTTCTCATGAAACAACGGATTAGACGCTATGATGTGATTCTCCCTAGGAAAGGACTCTGATAAACGGGGCTAGAGAACTCGGAATCGAATGAAATTTGAGCGGCGGATAGATTGGAGTGTGAGGAACGTCGTGGTGAGTTTTGAGCGGAAATGATTGAGGGGTTTATGAGATATGATGGTAACCTCTCTGAGAGTCAATAGAACAGAGGGAATGATGGAGGAGAAGAACGTGATGGTGATTAGGTAGAAGGGATTCAAATTCACAACGTGTAATGAAATCCCAGATTCGAAGAACGCATTCAAAGAATCAACAATTGAGAGAAGAACTCGATTTTCTTTCAAAGAAAAGTGTTTAACATTATTCAACTCTGACTTTTACAACAATTCTGGGGTTTAAATACAACCCTAAAACAGAACAGCATGTAGTTTTTAAACCAAAAAAAGCAACATGTAGTTTGAAACTTAAATAAAACAACGAAGCATTTAAATAAAAACAACGAGGTGTCCCACTAATTGGTGCACCTCAAAATCTACTAAGTACAATACCAGATTGGTTTATACATTATTCCCCTAATGGTAAGACTCCTAAGTAACTCGCCGTAGTGATTCCATCTGCCTCATTAAAAACCATGAAAGAAAACTCAATTGGGATAAAACTCTCTATGGGAAAAAGAGTACAGACTTCCTTACCTAAGTTACCTAGTTATCATTACCAGGAGAAGTCTTCAAGTTGGAGATGTTGAAGACTTGCATAGCTGGTGGCGAGAACGATCCTTTAGTCATGAGCGAGTGAGCTTTCTTAGCCAACTCCTTAGCTCTCGAACGCATGATTGGTCCTACCAGCTCTGGTTCCTTAGCTTCTATGCTGCTCACAATCACATCATCCTCTCCCTCTTCAAAAGGATTTGTCCTCAAATCCGAATCTGCAACATATGGAACCAAGTCAGAAACATTGAACGTTGGAGATATGTTGTACTTACCTTGGAGATCAATCTGATAGGCGTTGTTGTTGATCCTCCTCACGACTTCGAATGGTCCATCAACTCGTGGCTGAAGCTTGCTCTTCCTCTCTTCTGGAAATCGATCTTTCCTTAGGTGAATCCACACCAATTCTCCTTCTTCCAAGATCAGCTCCTTCCGGCCCTTGTTTTCATACTTCTCATATTGCTCTGTCTTCTTCTCTATATTCTCCTTAGCTTTAGCGTGTATTTTCCTCACCTGATCAGCCTTTTTGTTTCCATCTAAACTACATTTCACACTTGATATACAAAAAGACCCAAAGACGTTTGCTCCACCTCCTTTCAAACCACAGCTTCCTTTTCCGCAGAGATTCAAAAAGGATGTTGCAGACAAGTACAAAGCTCTCTTTGAAAAGCAGATGAGGGACGTTGAAGTGAAAATACCAATTCTAGACGCCTTTATGTTAATGCCCCCTTACCAGAAGTTTTTGAAAGAAGCAGTCAAGGACAGAACACAAGAAGTTGAAGGGATGGTTGTGTTAACTCACGAGGTCAGTGCTATTATACAAAGAAAAGTTGTGCCTAAGAAGCTCGATGATCCAGGAACATTCACAATTTCATGTTCGCTTGGACCTCTCACATTCAGGAGTTGCTTGTGTGATTTAGGGGCATCGATCAGCCTAATGCCTCTAACAGTCGCCAAACGATTAGGGTTCGATAGATACAAGTCTTGTAAGATATCTTTGGTACTAGCTGACAGATCGGTTAGGATTCCACATGGAATTCTAGAAGACTTACCAGTTCGGGTTGGAGGAGTAGAAATCCCCACGGATTTCGTTGTTCTAGATATGGGAGAAGAACCAAAGGACCCTTTGCTGTTTGGAAGGCCCTTCTTAGCCACTGCAGGAGCTGTGATCAATGTGCCAAAAGGAGAAATCGAACTCAACCTTGGGAAAAATTTCAAGATGACTTTCAGCATCAGTGACATAATGAAAAACCGACCATTGAGGGTCAACTGTTCGTGGTGCAAGAAATAGATGATCTTTCAAAGGACCTATTTGGAGAATTGATGGAGAAAGACCACCTTGGTACTGCTTTGATAAAAGACGGTTGTGATGGATACATATACGAAGAAACTGAGGTCTACAAAAGCCTGTTGGACTCTTGCAAATCACTGAAAAGTGAAAAACAGTTCGAAACTTTACACTCGACCTCAACACTCGAGCACACCAAGCTCGAGCATTCCGATTTAGCCTCTGGGAATCAACACTCGACCATAACACTCGACCACACTAAGGTCAAGTGTCCACTCGATGATGACTGGTCGGAGCTCAAATCGCCGAAAGTGGAACTCAAACCAATCCCCTCCGGGCTCAGGTACGCATTTCTTGGATCTAACTCTACTTATCCGGTAATAGTAAATAATGCATTAAGTGATGATGAGTTAAACATGTTGCTTTCTGAATTAAGACGGTTTAGAAAAGCCTTAGGATACTCACTGTCTGACATTAGAGGGATCTCTCCCGATTTATGCACACACAGAATTCACCTTGAAAATGAATCTTATTCTAGCAGGGAACCTCAAAGGAGATTGAATCCGAATTTAAAGGAGGTCGTTAAGAAAGAAATTTTAAAACTGTTAGATGCTGATATAATCTATCCTATTTCTGATAGTAAATGGGTGTCTCCTGTGCATTGTGTGCCTAAAAAGGGAGGGGTCACTGTCATTAGAAACGAAAATGATGACTTGATTTCAACTAGAACCATTACAAGACATAGAATGTGCATTGATTTTAGGAAATTGAATTCTGCATCTAGAAAAGATCATTATCCTTTGCCATTCATAGACCAAATGCTCGAAAGGTTGGCTAATCATTCATATTATTGTTTCCTTGATGGATATAGTGGATTTTTCCAAATCCCTATACATCCAAATGATCAGGAAAAAACAACCTTTACTTGCCCTTATGGTACATTTGCATATAGGAGAATGCCATTTGGTCTTTGAAATGCACCTGCTACTTTTCAACGTTGCATGACTTCTATATTTTCGGATTTGATTGAGGAGATGGTCGAAGTGTTCATGGACGATTTCTCTGTCTATGGTTCTTCCTTCTCCTCTTGTTTGTCAAACTTGTGCAGGGTTCTATCTAGGTGCGTTGAGACGGATTTAGTGCTTAATTGGGAGAAATGCCACTTTATGGTGAAAGAAGGGATCGTTTTAGGTCATAAGATTTATGAAAGGGGCATTGAAGTCGACAAAGCCAAGATAGAGGTTATGGTTCAGTTACAACCGCCGAAAACTGTCAAGGACATTAGGAGTTTCTTGGGACATGCAGGATTCTATAGGCGGTTCATCAAAGACGTTTCAAAAACTGCTAGACCTTTGACGCGTCTCCTTTGTAAAGAGGCGGATTTCGTCTTTGACGAGGAATGCCTCAAGGCTTTTCTCGAACTTAAAGACGCCTTGATAACAGCACCAATAGTTCAAGCACCCGATTGGAATCTCCCTTTTGAGATAATGTGTGATGCTAGTGACTATGCTGTTGGAGCAGTTCTGGGACAGAAGATAGATAAGAAAATGAATGTGATCTACTATGCTAGTAGAACACTAGACGAAGCCCAGGTGAAATACGCCACCACGGAGAAGGAATTGCTTGCAGTTGTGTTCGCCTTTGAGAAATTCCGGTCCTATCTGGTTGGATCAAAAGTTATTGTGCATACTGATCATGCAGCTCTAAGATACTTGATGAAAAAGAAGGATACCTAGACTGCTTAGATGGATTTTGTTGCTACAAGAATTCGACATGGAGATAATCGATAAACCAGGGATTGAAAACGGTGTTGCTGATCACTTATCGAGAATACAGGTTGAAGAAACCCTTCCAATGAATGATTCTATGCCTGAAGAGCAGCTGTTGAGTTTTTCCACCGAACACTCGACCATGACACTCGAGCACCACCTGCTCGAGTGTCAGTCCCACAGACAAAGAAGGCGTTTTTCGATCGGATCGAAGTTTATGGGAACATGTTTACCATGGTATGCCGATTTGGTAAACTATTTGGTCGGAGGAGAGCTGCCTAAAACCTTGAATTATCATCAAAGGAAGAAATTTTTTAGGGATGTAAGGCAGTATTTTTGGGATGAGCCTTATCTCTACAAGCAAGGATCTGATGGACTATTCAGAAGATGTGTATCAGAAGAGGAAGTCAATGGAATTTTGGAACATTGTCATGGATCTACTTATGGAGGACACTTTGCTGCATTCAAAACAGCACAGAAAATCCTTCAATCCGGGTTATGGTGGCCATCGATTTTTAAAGACTGCCAAGAGTTCATATCCAGATGTGATTGCTGCCAAAGAATGGGCAGTATAAGCAAGAGGAATGAGATGCCGCAGAATCCGATCTTGGAGATAGAAGTGTTTGACTGTTGGGGAATCGATTTCATGGGACCATTTAAGCCTCCTTCTTTAGGAAACAGTTACATTTTGGTTGCTGTTGATTATGTCTCTAAATGGGTAGAAGCTATTGCAGCTCCTACAAACGATGCAAAGGTGGTACTTAAACTCTTCAAACACATTATATTTCCCAGATTTGGTGTGCCAAGAGTTGTGATTAGCGATGGAGGATCCCATTTTGTCAACAAGGTTTTCGAAAATTTGCTTAAGAAACATGGGGTTAAACACAAAGTGGCAACTCCTTATCATCCTCAAACCAGCGGACAAGTTGAAGTCTCTAATAGACAAATCAAATCGATTTTGATGAAGATAGTTGGGCTGTCCAAACGTGATTGGGCCGCCAAATTGGATGATACTCTTTGGGCCTATAGGACTACTTTCAAAACACCTATTGGCCGCACACCTTTTCAATTACTCTATGGAAAATCCTGCCATTTACCAGTTGAGATAGAGTACAAATCGATTTGAGCAACCAAACTCTTGAATTTCGATATCAAGACAGCACAAGAGAAGAGGCAGATGGACTTACATGAACTCGAAGAAATCAGACTCGAAGCATATGACAGCTCAAAAGCATACAAGGATCGAACAAAAGCAGCTCATGACAAAAAGATCCAGCGGAAAACAATCAAAGTTGGTGATCAAGTGCTACTCTTTAACTCAAGACTCAAGCTATTTCCAGGAAAGCTACGATCGAAGTGGTCTGGTCCGTTCAAAGTGTTACAAGTTTTACCTTATGGAGCAGTCACTTTAGCCAATAGCAATGGAGAAGGATTCACTGTAAACGGTCATAGAGTAAAGCCTTACTTGGCAAAAAGCACGATTCCCGAGGGAACTTCGGTTCTGCTCGATGAACCACCTCCTCTCCAATAAAAAGGAGGAAAGTCGAGCTTGAGACTATAAACAAGCGCAGTTGGGAGGCAATCCCAAAGGTATCCTCTGTATATACATTCAATTTCTTTCTTTTCGCATATTTACTTACAAATTTGCTATTTTATCATTTTTTCATACATCTATTTCGACTTACATGCACTTGGAAGGTTTTTTGGGTCTCTTTTGCAGGAAAATGGGGCCCACATGGGACAAATAGGGTCAAAACCGACAAGATGGGACAACACTCGACCACGCCTGGTCGAGTGTCCCACTCGAGCATCAGCCAACTTTTGGTAGACTGACACTCGACCAAACCTGCTCGAGTGTCAGGCTCGAGCGTCCCGCCTTCATGCCTATTCACATACCTCCAAGCCTATAACTGACAAAAGCTGAGAAAGGGGAGACATTTACTCCGAAAAATGGGTTAAATCTTTCTTTAATGCAATATCTTTTCCATTTAATTCAAAAAGATTTGATTTAATCCAAGTAAAAATTTTGAATTTGAAAAGGCTCCCCCTTGTTTTTCTCCTCTATAAAAGGAGGAGGAGGCTCTCTCCTTCCATTCACACAAAATACATTCTCTCTCTAACATTTCTCTCTAGTTGTTCTCTCTTTTACAAAAGCAAATCGT
The DNA here is from genome assembly GCA_023374145.1 of Lepidium sativum. Lineage (NCBI taxonomy): Eukaryota > Viridiplantae > Streptophyta > Magnoliopsida > Brassicales > Brassicaceae > Lepidium > Lepidium sativum. Next base: position 37,883 of record JAKUCM010000103.1, on the reverse strand, counting down.
CTCTCTTTTTGTTCATCCACTACACTCGATCACCTCTGCTCGAGTGTCTTGTTCGAGTGTCCGAAAACTTGCTCTTCCTCCGACCTACTTTCACCATGACAGACGGAAAGTCCAACAAAGCCAACCTCCTCCGCCTCAGAGCCAAAAATAATGCTCGATCAAGAAGCAATCCTCTACAAGGAGAGTCTTCCATGGCCGCAAGCAGACCCGGCAGAAAGGAGAAGAGGAGGATGGAAGTGCAATCTGAGAATGAGTCGGAAGAAAGAGGAGAATACATGGATGAAGACGAATTGGACCCATACCTTGCTGCTGAAACACTCCGTGAAGATGGATATGGTGAAAGAGAGGCGGCTGAAGCAAGAGAGATAATTCTTGCCGGAAAAAGAGAAAAGGAGATGAAGGAGAGGCATAACTCGGCAAGAGCATTAAGCGATCTGCGGAGGATGGATTTTCTAGGTACCCGCTATCCATGCAAGGAAGCGCTAACCGCAATGGGGATAACAAGAGACGTGGATCTCATGTTGCAAAATTGTGGGCTGTCCACATTTGTGCAATATCCACAAAGAGCTTACAAAGAAGAGACTCTTCAGTTTTTAGCAACGGTTCAAATCGTTCTATACGATGCTGAAAACGAGAGTCTCCAAGAAAAGCAAGGTGGCGGTTACATCTTCTTTGCAATAAGAGGAAGGGACTATCGAATGACATTCAAAGCACTTAGGGACCTCTTCGAGTTCCCAAAGGCCGAGTCCGAAAATTATGGACCCGATTTTGATAGAGCTGAGTTGGATGATGTGTGGAGGTCGATTGCATCAACAAGGAGCAGATTCTCATCCTCCCGATCTAAGGCATCACTGATCCGAAACCCGGCATTGAGGTATTTTCGAACAATCCTAGCAAATACATTTTTCTCACGTTTTACTACTGGAACAATTAACCTAGGAGAAATGGAGATGTTGGTGACTGCTCTTAAAGACATTGTTGGTCAAAAGAGTGACGGATCCCCAATTATTGGAGATCGAAACAATGCTGGATTAACCATCCAGTTTCCCAACCAATTAGTCATATACCGAGATTGGGCAAGGGATAACAAAACTGGAGGACGTGATGGAAAGATCACAATTGGCGGACTTATCACATGCATTCTGGAAAGGTGCAATGTGCCAATCGATGAGACACAATGGGCTGACCCTCGGTTCATGAACATCGATCATTTAAGGAGGAGTCAATTCTTGGCCACAATGGAAGTTCAAGGTAAGCTCCTTTACTCTTTCCATCATTTACTTAGACCAAACACTTTTCTGCTCTTGCCAAACAGGGAGTACACGACAATAAGAATGGGGCGAAACACGGATTTCAACCCACCTCTAGAAGCCTTGTACAATCCCAATGAACCTCAGCAGAGTTCATCACCAACAAACAGCGATGAGGTGGATCCCGAGGCATATTGTTTTGAAGAATACACGATGCCACCTCGTCAAGGAGAACCAATCCGAGAAGCACACAAGCACATAGGCTTGTTGCAGAAAATGAACAAATGGTTGATGAAGAAGGTGAAGAAGCTGACTGCTAGCGACGAAGCTAGAAGGCAGGAAAACGATGATCTAAGTAGAAGAGTTGCAGCTCTAGAAAGGAACAGCGGACCACAACCACCGCCACCAACTATTCGCCCAAGAAGAGCCTCCATATCCACAGATCGTGAAAGGCAACACCAACCAGCACCAGCTAGACGCTCCTCAGCTAACCCAGCAGCCTTCTCATACAGAAGACCATTTGATGCAGCAGGAGCAAGCTCGAGCCAACCGCTCGAGCACCAATCAGTCGAGCATTCCGAACACTCGACGGACACGCTCGAGCAAGCTGAGCTCGAGCGTCAAAGGCATAATGACTACTACATGGAGCTCATGCGAAATGTGGCATCCGATTACTGGAATCATTAAGAGGTACCAAAACCCCTTCCTTTCATTATAAATACCATTGCATATTTTTCAATTGACTTGCTTTTACATTTCTTTTACTTAGCTTGCTTTTGCATATTTTTCACTTGACTTGCTGGTCTAGGATCCTCTTTCGGACTTTTATACACACAAGGGACTGTGTGATTTAAGTTTGGGGGAGGGTTCTAGAGGATATTTGACTTTGTTTTCTGTGGTTCTTAGTTTTTATTCTTGCATTTGATCATTTGCATCACATCTAAGGCATAGAAAAACCAAAAAAAAATTGAAAAAAAAATCGAAAATGCATAAGTCAAAAACAGAGTGTTCATGTAGTTGCATTGCATTCATATAGGATTGAGTCTAGAGTTTCGGGAATCATCTTGCTAGATAGGTAGACTTGCTAGGTTGATTGGCTAGTAACCATAGTGAACTCTTAGACTTGCGTTTTTCCTCTTGAACACTGATAGGTAGATCATTAACCTTTGAAACCGATACTTAGGTTGTGTCTCGAAAAGAACCTGATTTGTTACCTCATAATCGAATTTTATTTTCCAAATTAGGGGCTTGAGATACATTGCATAAGATCCTTCCTTAGGTTCAGCTAGCTAAGTAAAAAGAAAACCATAAGGTGAATATAGAATCATCCTTCTCAAAACTCGGCTCAAAATATATGGTCTAAGATGAACAGGGATTGTGCGTAAACCCGTACCTTCTTGTGTTCATCAATAAAACCATTTCGATATCGCCTAAAATGAACCGGGACTGTGCGTAAACCCGTACTTTTTCGCGTCTCATTGATAAAGCTAATACATCGATGCCTAAGGTGAACCGGGACTGTGCGTAAACCCGTACTTTTTCGTGCTTCATTGATAAGCTAAAGCCAATAAAAACGAGTAAAGAGTTGAGAAGTGATCGAAAATGCTTAAACCATTAGTGACTAGCTGAATTTGAGGAAGTTGAATCCCAAAGTCTTTGATTAATAGCCCTTTTTGCGGACTGCACTTGAAAGAAATAGGTTTCGAATCTGAATTTCTTAAGAGACCAACTAAGTATTAGGGAATAATCGGTCTTGATGCTAAGCCTTGATGAAAGTAAATTGTGGTTCTTACAAAAGAATGAGGTTTCACTTGTGGGTTACAGTTTTTCGATTTGGCAGGTCATTTGTTTAAGTAAGATGTTCCCATTGTTAGCAACTTCTCTTCCTTCTTAGCTCGATGCACATTTGCTTGAGGGCAAGCAAAGACTAAGTTTGGGGGAGTTGATGTGTCTGCATTTTACCACATTTTAGGACCATTATTTAGCATGTTTTGCATTCATACTTGCATTATTATCATTGTTTTAGGTTCCTTTTAGCATAATTTGCATTATTAGTATCGGGCATTGCATACATTGCATAAAAGGGACTTTTAGGTACTTTTTGGGAGCTTATCACGAAGTGTTTCGGAGTACAAGAAGACCAATGAGGAATCGACTGGTCTAAGGTTGAAGTTCAAGATGCAAACTAGAAGATTTGTCACTCGAGTCTCCGACACTCGAGCATGACACTCGACCATCATATGGTCGAGTGCCTTTACGAACCAGAACCGAGACTTTAGACGAAGATTGAATCTTTGGGCTTCTCTGCGAAAAAGGCCCATCAAAAGCCCCTTTGTGCAAGCCCAATTATCTTTTAGTTCTTTTCTATTTTTCTTTCTTAGGGAAATTTCCTTTTAACTCTTAAAAGGAAATTCCCATTTTTCTTTCAAGGGAATTTTTCCCTTTTTCTCTTTAAGTATTTTTCCTTTTTCTTTAAGATCTTTTGATCTATAAATTGTACTAGAATTTCTACTTTCAATATACAATATTTTCTAGCAAGTTTCGAGTCTCATATTTTCACTAAAGCATTTACGATTTTTTTAGCTTTAAGTTTTATGCAATTAGATTTCGATTTTAAGTCTTTATTTTATTTCATGAATTCTGAGTAAGTTAGTCTAGGGTTCTTGAGTAAAGGGTGAGATTAGGGGAAAACTTAGGGATTTCTAGATTTGTCTATGTTTAAATAAGGTCTTAGATCTCTTTAGTTTAAGTGTTCTTAATGCTTGTTTCTTTCTGATCAATTGAAATTCGATCTCTTGGTGAATCCCCCCCGAGAGGCGTTTGGGGAATCGCTTGAACATGCTTAAATTAAGATAGCATCTTCCTAGCTCAAGAGATTGATTGTCTAGGGTGTTATTAGGCTTTGTAAGGTCCATACTTAAGGCCTCTTGAATTTCCAATCGTTGGGCGAGAGTCAAGTCAGGTTGTCTTTTAGGAGAGGTCCCATTGCGCGAGAGCGAATGTGATTACTTTGTGATTCCTTGCTTAGAGGTCATCTAAATAGGTTGATAGATAAGTCTAGAACCCCTAGGAATACCCTAATCATTGATCCTAATCCTCAAGAACCCGTTTTTCCCTTATTGAATTTTCGTAATTTTAATACTCTGCTTTAGGTTGAGATTTCGTGTTGCACTTTATTAGTTTTACTATTGCTTTACTTTTAATGCTCTGTTTTTACATTCTAATACTCTGTTTCATTTTTAGCATTTTGTTTTAAGATTTCGTTGTCACCTAGGATAGATCACCACTCACTAAAACCGAATTTGGCTTAGATTAGAATAAGTAGATTATATCTTGATTGATAGTTACTCTCCCAGTGGATTGACACCATACTGTACTGCAATTGATTAAATATACAGTTTGGTATTTGAGAAAACACCGCAAAAACCTGTTTATCAGTCTCCTTAACATTTCACGACTATAATCTGATCTTTCACCTTCTTCTGAATGCTCACGATCTGATTCCACATAAATCCTATGTCCAGCAACATGGTGTGGACGTGATTGCGCTCTCCTTGAACCCTGAACGTTTCTTGTATGATTATGACGAGCTTCTCCACCTCTGATAGGCGATCTGATTGTTCGGCAAAGTTGTCTCGAAGGTTCTCCCACGTGTGCTTTACCCTTGGCGAGGCGTATAGCTTCATTGGGGCTAGGTGGTTCTGAAGATTCAGTGTCCGAAGCACTGTGCTCTTTCAATAGACCTTTGAATCGGTCCTCAAACTTGTTGTTGAGCTGCTCTATTTGCTGAGTAAGCTGAGTGGCAATAGACTGATTTGCCTCTTTTATCTGCTGACTTATAACTCGGTTCAGAGCATCCATAGCTTCAGCTGAAAGCTCCATGGAATACCTGAAAATTTCAAAATAAAATCGCAGTAACAAGTTCTAAGATAAAAACAAATCACGGATATAAACAAAAAAAAAACCTAATCCTACAGCAATCTGGAATAACAAATTCTACTCCTAAAACAAGCAGGAATAAACGAGATCATAGACCTATAGCAATCTGGAATTACTAAAAGCCTAATCCTAAAGCAAATAAGAATAAAAGGAAAATGCTAAGCCTAGTTCAATTAGGAAAACAAACCCTAATCCTAATTCAATCAGGAAAACCAAAATAAAACTAAATCCTATTGCAACATGGATTCGAAAATAACAAGAATGAGAAAAGGGTTTAGAGTTTGCTTAGCCGTTTAGGGTTTGCTCAGTCTTTTTCAGAACCAGCTCTAATACCACTTGATGTGATTCTCCCTAGAAAAGGACTCTAAAAATGGGGGTTAGAGAACTCAGAATCGAATGAAAATTGAGCCGCTGATAGATTGGAGTGTGAGGAACGTGGTGGTGAGTTTTGAGCGGAATTGATCGAGGGGTTTATGAGATACGATGGTAAACTCTCTGAGAGTCAATAGAACTGATGGAATGATGGAGGAGGAGAACGTGATGGTGATTAGGTAGAAGGGATTCAAATTCAATGAAATCCCAGATTCGAAGAACGCATTCAAAGAATCAGCAATTGAGAGAAGAACTCGATTTTCTTTCAAAGAAAAGTGTTTAACATTATTCAACTCTGACTTTTACAGCAAGTTATGGGGTTTAAATACAACCCTAAAACAGAACAGCATGTAGTTTTTAAACAAAAAAAAACAACATGTAGTTTGAAACTTAAATAAAACAACGAAGCGTTTAAATAAAAACAACGAGGCGTCCCACTAATTGGTGCACCTCAAAATCTACTAAGTACAATACCAGATTGGTTTGTACATTATTCCCCTAATGGTAAGACTCCTAAGTAACTCGCCATAGTGATTCCATCTGCCTCATTAAAAACCATGAAAGAAAACCCAATTGGGACAAAACTCTCTATGGGAAAAAGAGTACAGACTTCCTCACCTAAGTTACCTAGTTATCATTACCAGGAGAAGTCTTCAAGTTGGAGATGTTGAATACTTGCATAGCTGGTGGCGAGAACGATCTTTCAGTCATGAGCGAGAGAGCTTTCTTAGCCAACTCCTTAGCTCTCGAACGCGTGATTGGTCCTACCAGCTCTAGTTCCTTAGCTTCTATGCTGCTCACGATCACATCACGCTATGTGGATCGTGGCTTGGTTATCACAATGCATGACCATCGGCTCGGTTGTCTCTTGACCCAAATCACGAAGAAGAGCCTTTAACCATACCAGCTCATCCGTAAGCCTTCTCATGGCCCTATATTCTGCCTCAGCACTCGAACAAGCTACCACCTTCTGTTTCTTGGTCTTCCAAGTCACTAAGTTGCCTCCGATAAAGGTGAAATAACCAGTAGTCGATTTTCTATCATTCCTATCTCCAGCCCAATCAACATCACAATAGCCAGAGATAATGGAACTCGAGTTCCGACCCATCCACACACCTTGAGCCGAGCAGCCTCGAAGATATTTGAGAATCCGTTGAATCATGGCCCAATGATGCATGGTTGGAGCTTGCATGTATTGACTAACCTGATTCACAGCAAAACAAAGATCAGGTCTAGATATTGTGAGATATATGAGCTTACCAACTAGCCGATGGTATTTGGCAACATCTCGGAAAGCTTCAGGATTCTCCTCCCCCTTTCGGCTGACCTTATAACCTTCCTCAAACGGTGTTTTAGCAGCCATACAGCCTTCCATACCTGTCTCACGAAGCAAATCAAGAGTATACTTCTTTTGGGAAAGAAATAAGCCTTCCGAAGAACGACCAATTTCAATTCCCAAAAAATATCTAAGTTCCCCAAGATCCTTTATATCAAAAACAGAATGGATGTATGATTTAGTGTCTCTAATACCCTCAGTATTACTACCGGAAATAATAAGATCATACACATAAATCAATACTACCACAATACCTTTCCGACCTTGTAGAGTAAACAAGGTATCAGCCTCGGATTTGCGGAATCCATGATCTCGAAGAGTATGGCTAAGCTTATGATACCATGCCCTCGGAGACTGCTTCAAAACATAAATAGCTTTCCATAGCCGTAACACCTTCCCGGGAGTAACCGTGGATTCTAGCCCCGGTGGAGGGGTCATATACACTTCTTCTTCAAGCTCACCTTGGAGGAAGGCATTCTTGACATCCACCTGCCATAATTCCCACGAGAAGTTAGTAGCCAAAGAAAGAACAACCCTTACCGTGTGAAGTTTGGCAACCGGGGCAAAGGTATCCGTATAGTCTTGGCCATAAGTTTGAGTGAAACCCCAAGCCACAAGGCGAGCCTTATATCTCTCAATATCCCCATTGCTCTTGCGTTTAATCGTAAAGACCCATTTGGAAGAGACAGCCTTTTTCCCGGAAGGAAGATCCGCCTCATCCCACGTATGATTCCGTGTCATGGCATTCGTCTCTTCAACAACAGCTCCCATCCATTCCTTACTGTGCTCGGCATCATCAAAGCTTCGAGGAACCTGTTCCAATTCAATTTTGCCAAGAAATGCATAAAATCTGGTGGTAAAAGGTCAACCGAAAATACCGAACTTTCCGGATGAGCAACAGCTTGGACGTTGTAATATGTTCGAGTGTTCCGCCGGTTTGAGGGATCCTTTCTGATCCTTGTACTGCGTCGAAGGGCTTGTGGAGCTGGAGGATCAAGATCTTGATACGGATTAGCACCATTGGTAGTGGATCCATCCGCAGTGCGTCCCGAAGTACTACTTGGAACACTCGTCTCGGAACCAGATGAAGGATTTGGCTCATGAGTCTCATTGGTAGGACCATTCGAGTTCGCCAAGGTTGGAACATTTCCTCCCCCATCAGGACCACCAGCAGCTTCAGTAGGGCCGCTCGGTGCCGCACCCGGCACCATGTGAGTAGACGGAAGCGGAACGCCTAGATGATTGAGTAGAAACTCAAGACTAGATGCTCTATCCATGGCTGGTTCAGCTAAATCATGAAGCTCAGTCCAATTTTTCTCACCAAAGCATCCTTGATCTTCAAGAAACTAAACATCCTGAGAGACATGAAGACGTCTAGTCTCCAGATCAATACACTTATAGCCCTTTTGATTAGATGAATAGCCTATGAACATACACCTTTTGCTCTTGGCCTCAAGTTTATTCCTAAGCTCTCCAGGTACAAAAACATAGCACACACAACCAAACACACATAAGTGGTCTAAAGGAGGTTGAGTTTTGTTAAGTACCTTGTATGGAGATGCATCTTTGAGGACTTTGGTGGGTGTTCTATTGATCAAATAGCAAGCTCTTATGACAGCATCCCCCCAAAACTTCTTTGGAACATGCATATGTAACATGAGGGACCGAGTGACTTCCATCAAATGTCGGTTCTTTCTCTCGGCCACCCCATTCTGTTGGGGGTTATATGGACAGCTCGTTTGATGCAATATTCCTTGTCTAGTGAGGTGCTCTTGGAAAGACTTGCTCATATATTCCCCTCCATTATCCGTTCTTAGCACCTTCAATTTCGAGTTAAAATGATTAGCAAAATTTTTAAATGCATCAAACACTCTATCTTTTAATGGAAGGAGGGTTATCCAAGTGTACTTCGATTTTTCATCTATGAAGGTGACAAAGTATTTATGATTATCTCTAGAAGGACATGGAGAAGTCCAAACATCAAAATGCACTAAATCAAAGCATTTATCATAAATAGTCAAAGACATTGGATAAACCGACTTGCAATGTTTGCCTAAAACACAAGCCTCACAACCAACATTATCAAAAGAAGTGTTAGGCAACATGATTCTTAAAGCACGGAAATGAGGATGGCCAATCCTAGCATGCCAAATAGAGTCACTAAGGCTTCCAACAACCGAACTAGACAAAGCCAAACTATAACCGACATTATTAGACAAAAGCTTAGAGTCTTCAAGGATGTAGAGCCCGTTTTGAAGTCTTCCTTGTCCCAGCAAGCATCCTGTGCTAATATCCTGAAATGTCACACCATTAGGCCCAAAAATCGCATAACAATTTAAGTCTGAGACAACTTTCCTAACCGATAAGAGATTGGAAGTAAATTTCGGCATATAGAAGGCCCTAGTCTTTTGGTTAAAAAGACCTAGATTCCATACTCCACTAACCGATATCCTATCGCCATTTGCTATCACAACACTTCCCAACACCGATTCTATACCACTAATCAAGTTCCTATCACTAATCATGTGATGGGAAGATCTGGAGTCCACAATAAGCGGTTTATGGGAGGTTTGAGAATAGAGACACATACCGGAGTCCTTAAGAGAGTTTAGGGACTGAATGAGGGCCTCAAGATCAGATTTCTTGAAGACATTTCCTTGGAAGGAAGAAGGGGCTGCCATCGGAGGTCCTTGATCCTTCGGTACACCGGCAGAAGTAGTACCTAGATTGGAGACTTGATTGTCCACATCCTCATGAGACAAGTTAGCCTTTGAGTCTTTGAATTTGGAAGGCTTGAGGTGAGGATGAAGAAGCCAGCATTTATCTTTGATATACCCTTTTTCTTGCAAAACTCACACACTAAACGCTTCTGATCCTCACTTCTTCCTTGGACCTTGTTCGCGGTTATAAGACCCAATCTACCTTTCCCTTCTAGTAACTCTATGGAACCCTTTTCCTTTTGAATTTGAACACACACATCCTCAAGACTTGGTAACCGATTGTCACTAGCAGCTGATCGGAGAATATGTTTCACCAAGTCTTTATAGTTGGAATTGAGATTCATTAGGAGGTTAAAGACCTTGTCTTCTTCATTCATTTCTCTCACAACCTTTGGATCAATGGAGAAAGGCCTTAGCATATCCAATTCTGCCCATAAAGACCGAAACTTTCCAAAGTAATCCGTAAAATCCATATCTTCTTGAAGCAAACCCGAGAGAGACTTCTTCACCTCAAAGACTCTTGTAAGATTGGAAACATTACCATAAACTTTCTGTAGAGTCTCCCAAAGATCTCTTGAGGTTTCACAGTATGAATAAGTCTCAAGAATAGATGGATCAATAGAGTTTTGGATAATTGATTTGACAACTTGGTCAACTTGGAACCATTCATCATCTTCATCAAGAATATCCTCATCTTCCTCATCTTCCTTACTAGAGTCTTGAACTTTCAAGGGTCTAGTCTTGACAATATGACTCCAATAGCCGCGGCGAGTACATATGGCTGTCTTAACTGTTCTGGCCCAAAGGAGATAATTTACCCCCTTGAGAATGATCGGAACAGGAGGATTCTTGATCTGATCCATCAAGGCTTGAGACTTTGCACCTAGGAAGGCTAGATCTAGAATAAATCTTGACAAATGTTAGCAACAACCGGACCTTTCCTTTACAGAATCCTCAAGAAAAACTTTTCCGAGCCTCTCCCTCTTGGATCTTCGAAACCACACAAGATCTTGGAGAAAGGAGACAGCTTTTCCCAGAAAACAGAGGAAAGCAGAGGAAAACAGAGGAATTTTGAGTCTTTGGACAAGAAACTCACAAAGGTTGAACCTTTATAGGTTTACCAATGACCGGACGCAACCTTTTCCTTCCTTAAGGCCGCGGAAGACCTTCTCGAGAAGCTTGAGACCCGCGAGGAAGAAAAAGAATTAAACGCGAAAAAACAGAGAATTGGAGAAGCAGAGAGTGTCCGACGATCATGGCTCTAATACCATGTTGGTTTTGGTAATCAAAAGCAAGAAAATAAGAAGCGGCGCAAGCAAAGAAATCGGAGGAGAAACTGAAGAGAAGAAGAGAGAATAGAGAGAGAGTCAAATTTTCTTTTCAAAAATTTGTATATTTTATCCATGGAGTTTCATACATATATAGCCAACATAAAGGAAAGAGAAAAAGAATCACAAAAGGAAGAGGGGACCACGGCGAGGGGACCACCCTTCGGTCAAGTGGTCCTTTTGACCGAAGACTGGACTTACCTCCGGGACCACGGCCTCTCACAACCCAGACAAATTGCACGTGATGCTGAAGTCGCGGAGGCCCGAACTCCTAGTGAGGATGCTTGATCAATACTTCATCCCTCTTGATAGTTCAAATCGATCCATTTAGTGCTCTAAAACGATTGTTCATCTTCACCATCGTATCTCCTTCGTCCCTCCATAGAATTATCTCAAACTTTGTCACAAGTCTTATCGTCCAGTGTTATTTCCGCTGCTAAAATTTCAGTTCAATCCGAGTTGTTTGGAGGTTGATTTCGTTCTTCACCTCAAAATGTGACTCTTCGGTTTCGAGTTTTGTGTTTCACACTCTTGGGTGTTTACAACCGCTTGGATTCTTTCCTGGATACTCCTAACCTACTGTAAGAGTGTATCATGTGGTATCAGAGCCGATTCAACTCAGGTTGTGTCAAAAACTCTTCATATTCTTGTTGAACGTTTTCGAAACTTTCAGATTTTCTCTTTAAATATTTTCTGATTTGTTAAACTGTTAGATCTAAGCCTAGATCTGATAGTTCTAAGTCTGTTTCTGATTAGATCTAAGTTTGTTTTTATTAGCTGCTAGTAAAAGCTTTCAAATTTTTACAAGACTCTTGGTATTCTTAATTGCTTGATGTAGTTTCTAAAGTGTATTTTAGTATTCTAAGAGTACTTTGTCTTAGATCTAATTCTCTGCAGTTTTAAAGTTATTTGTTGGACTAGATTACTTTTTGTCTTTTGATTTCTTGTAGGAACATGGCAAGAGATGAGGAAGAAGGTGGTCCAAGCAACAAACTTTTATTAGAGGCTCTTACAGCAACCTTGTCCAAAATGATGGATGACAAACTAAAGGCTTTCAGGCAAGAACGAGCTGCAACTGAGCATGAACAAGTCCCTGTTAACTCTAGAGCGGCTGAAGATTTGCAAGAAGCTCGAGATTACTACTCATCATCTCGTTCTAGTCAAAGGAGGCATAAATGTGGACATGAAGAAAGAAGAACTCCTAGGGATAATATGGCTGGGTTAAAAATCCGGATTCCTCCATTTCATGGTACTAATGATCCAGATGCTTATTTGGATTGGGAGAAGAAGATTGAACTCGTCTTTAATTGACAAGAGTACAGAGAGGAAAACCGAGTCAAGATAGTAGCCATGGAGTTCCATGACTATGCTCTCAGCTGGTGGGATCAATTGGTCATTACTAGAAGACGTGTTAGAGACTTTTCAATTGATATATGGCTCCAAATGAAAGTTTTTATGAGGAAAAGGTTTATTCCAAGTCATTACCACAGAAAGCTACACTTCAAGTTGAGAAATCTGGTACAAGGTACCAAATCTGTGGAAGAATACTACAAGGAGATGGAAACTCTTATGGTCAGGGCAGATATTCATGAGGATAGTGAGGCTACAATGTCCAGATTCATGGGAGGTCTTAACATAGACATAATTTGATGTGATTCTCCCTAGGATAGAACTCTGAATATCGGGGCTAGAGAACTTGGAATCGAATGAAACTTAAGCACGGATAGATTGGAGTGTGAGAAAGTCGGTTATGAGTTTTGAGCGTATTTGGACGAGGGGTTTCTGAGATATGACGGCAAAGTCTTTGAGAAACAATAGAACTGATGGATCGATGGAGGAGGAAAACGTGATGGTGAATAGGTAGAACGGATTCAAATTCACGACGTGTAATGAAGTCCCGGATTCGAAGAACGCATTCAAAGAATCAGCAATTGAGAGAAGAACTCGTTTTTCTTTCAAAAGAAAAGTGTTTGCTATTATTCAACTCTGAAGTTTACAGCAGCGTTTTTGGGTTTAAATATAACCCTAAAAACAAAACAACATGTAGTTCTAAATAAAACAACATGTAGTCTGAAAATTAAATAAAAACAACGAAGCGTTTAAATAAAAACAACGAAGCGTCCCACTAATTGGTGCACCTCAAAATCTACTAAGTACAAAATCAGATTGGTTTGTACATTATTCTCTTAATGGTAAGACTCCTAAGTAACTCGCCGTAGTGATTCCATCTGCCTCATTAAAAACCATGAGAGAAAACTCAATTGGGACAAAACTCTCTATGGGAAAAAGAATACAAACTTCCTCACCTAAGTTACCTAGTTATCATTACCAGGAGAAGTCTTCAAGTTGGAGATGTTGAAGACTTGCATAGCTGGTGGCGAGAACGATCCTTCAGCCATGAGCGAGTGAGCTTCCTTAGCCAACTCCTTAGCTCTCGAACGTGTGATTGGTCCTACCAGCTCTGGTTCCTTAGCTTCTATGTTGCTCACGATCACATCATCCTCTCCCTCTTCAAAAGGATTTGTCCTCAAATCCGAATCTGCAACATATGGAAGCAAGTCAGAAACATTGAACGTTGGAGATATGTTGTACTTACTTTGGAGATCAATCTGATAGGCGTTGTTGTTGATCCTCCTCATGACTTCAAATGGTCCATCAGCTCGTGGCTGTAGCTTGCTCTTCCTCTCTTCTGGAAATCGATCTTTCCTTAGGTGAATCCACACCAAATCTCCTTCTTCAAAGATCAGCTCCTTTCGGCCCTTGTTTGCATACTCTCATATTGCTCTGTCTTCTTCTCTATATTCTCCTTAGCTTTAGCGTGTATTTTCCTCACCTGTTCAGCCTTTTCTTTTCCATCTAAACTACATTTCACACTTAATAGCAAAGGGATCAAGTCTAGAGGTGACTGAGGATTAAAGCCATAAACAATTTCAAAGGGGGAAAAGAAAGTGGCAGAATGCTTAGCATGATTGTAGGCAAACTCAACGTGTGGTAAGCATTCTTCCCATGACTTGATGTTGCTCTTAACCAACGCTTTGAGAAGTGTAGACAACGTCCTGTTCACCACCTCGGTTTGACCATCAGTTTGAGGATGACAGCTTGTTGAAAACGTGAGCTTAGTTCCTACTTTAGCCCAAAAAGTCCTCTAAAAATGTCTTAAGAACTTGGTATCTCGATCTGAAACTATCACTTGCGGCATTCCATGCAAGCGAACTATCTCCCTGAAAAACAAGTTAGCTACATTAACAGCATCATCGGTCTTGTGACTAGCTATAAAGTGTGCCATCTTGCTGAACATGTCAACAACTACAAAAATAGAATCTCTACCATTTCTAGTTCGAGGTAAGTCAAGCACGAAATCCATGGAAATATGAGTCCAAGGCTGAGAAGGGATAGGGAGAGGTGTGTACAAACCGTGAGGCTGCACCAATAGAAGTGATCTTGCAATCCAAGTAAGGTCTTGGAAACTCCAAAATAACCAGCCAATCCGCCACCATGAGCTTCTCTAACCAATAATTCTCTGATGGATCCTCTTGGTATGCACAATCGATTGTTGTAGAATAAATAGCCATCCTGTCTAATGTATTTATCACAAGCAAACTTATGGCATTTACCATAGCTCTCAGCAAAATCAATGTCAGTCTCATAAAGCTCTACAATGTGCTCAAAACCATCTAACTTTGAAGATAAAGTAGAGATTAGAGTGTACCTTCTGGATAATGCATCTACGACTACATTATCCTTACCTTTCTTGTACTTAACAACATAGGGGAAGGTCTCAATAAACTCCATCCATCTGGCGTATCTCTTGTTGAGCTTTTGCTGTCCTTTCAAGTACTTAAGAGACTCATGATCTGTGTGAATGACGAACTCCTTAGGCCACAAATAATGCTGCCACGTTTGAAGTGCTCTGACCAATGCATACAGCTCATTGTCATAGGTGGGGTAGTTGCTGGTAGATCCTCCTAGCTTTTCACTAAAGTATGCAACTGGTTTCCTATCCTGCATCAAAACAGCTCCAATGCCAACTCCTGAGGCATCACATTCAATTTTACTTGTTTTCTTAAAATCAGGAAGAACTAAAAGTGGGGCATTGATAAGCTTCTCTTTCAAGGCTGAAAACGCCTGCTCTTGTGCTTCTTCCCATCTGAATCCAACTTCCTTCTTGACTACTTCTGTTAATGGTGCTGCTATGGTGCTGAAGTTTTGAATAAATCGCCTATAAAATCCAGCATTCTGACTTCTCCAACATTCTTAGGCGTAGGCCAATCCTTGATTGCCTTGATCTTTTCGTCATCTACTCTAACTCCATCTGCACTAACAACAAAACCTAGAAAAATAACCTCAGTAGTACAGAATGAACACTTAGAGTAATTAGCAAAAAGAGATTGAGAGCGAAGAAGATCTAGAACCCTGCGGATGTGCTCTAAATGCTCTCCCAAACCTTTGCTGTAGATGAGTATATCATCGAAGTGGACTACTACAAACAGCACAATGAACGGTCTGAGAGTGTGATTCATGAGACACATGAACGTGATGGGAGCATTGGTGAGACCAAACGGCATAACCAGCCACTCATATAACCCTTTCTTGGTCTTGAATGCAGTCTTCCACTCATCCCCTTCTCTCATTCTGATATGATGATAATCACTCTTCAAATCGATTTTGGAGAAGGTGGTGGATCCACATAACTCATCTAGCATGTCATCAAGTCTTCCTTAGCTTCTATGGTGGTTCCTTAGCTTCTATGTTGCTCACGATCACATCATAATTGATCTTTTGGAGGTTCACCATTATGTGGAGTTGGAGGAGTTGTTCCATAAGGCTGTTATGTTTGAAAAGCAACTTAAAAGGAAGTGAATTTGATCGAGTTATGGCTCCAACAGATCGAGTTACACAAAAGACTCAAAGTTTGGTGTTCACAAGGATTTCAAGTCTAGTGTCAATACTAAGGAGAAGTTGTCACACTTAAGGGAATCTAAACCAAGTGTTTCCAAAGAGTTGAAAGAACCAGCCAAGTCTAACCTCAGAGCGAGAGACCTCAAGTGTTTTAAGTGTCATGGGTTAGGGCATTATGCGAGTGACTGCCCCAACAATAGGGTAATGGTACTTCAAGCTGATGGAGAATTCGAATCTGAGGAAGAAAAGCTTGATGAGCTGACAGATGTTGAGGTTGTAAAACCACCAAAAGGTCCTCTTTTTGTGACAATAAGAGCTTTAAGTGTCACGACCAAGACTACGAAACAACAACAAAGGGAAAACTTGTTCCATACTCTGTGTGTGATCAATGATAAAGTGTGCAGTCTTATCATAGATGGAGGTAGATGTACCAATGTTGCTAGCCAAACCATGGTTCAGAAGCTCGGTTTGACGGAAATACCTCACCCAAGGCCGTATAAGTTGCAATGGATGAATGATGATGGTGAGCTTGCTGTGAGTAAGCAAGCTAAGGTGTCTTTGAGTATTGGCAAGTATGAAGACGAAATTCTATGTGACATTGCACCTTTGGAAGCTAGTTACATCTTATTAGGAATACCATGGCAATCAGACCGGAGAGTTATTCACGATGGTTTCACAAACCATCATAGTTTTGAGTACAAGGGCAGAAAGATTATCTTAGCTCCATTGGCACCTCATGAGGTCTACCTAGATCAACTCAGCATAAAAAAGAAGCCACTGCAAGACCAGCCATCAAAACAATCCAAGACAAGGAGAGAAGGGAGTGAATCACCTAACCTTTTGATGGTTTCAAAGAGAATTCGCTTAATCTAACTGAATTGGAACCGGCTGTGCCGAGTAGCATTCTTACTCTTTTGCAGGATTTTCAAGATGTTTTTCCTAAAAATAATCCGCCGGGACTGCCACCAATTAGAAACATTAAAACATTTCCTTATGTGATCAGGTATAAGAAAGGTAAAGATAATGTAGTTGATGATGCATTATCAAGAAGGTACACTCTCGTCACTAATCTTGAAGCTAAGTTACTCGGTTTTGAACACATTAAATCTCAATATATTTCTGACTCTGATTTTGAGAAGATCTTTGCACCTTGTGAGAAGTTTGCTCATGGAAAGTATTATAGACATGATGGTTTCCTATTTTATAATAATCGTTTGTGTGTTCCTAACTCGTCTTTGAGAGAATTGTTTATAAGGGAAGCTCATGGAGGTGGTTTGATGGGCCATTTTGGGGTGGACAAAACTCTACAAGTAATGCAGGAACACTTCCATTGGCCTAACCTTAAGCGAGACATTGAGAGACATTGTGCTAGATGTACGACTTGTAAGTTGGCTAAAGCCAAATCACAACCTCACGGTTTGTACACACCTCTTCCTATTCCTTTGCATCCATGGCATGACATTTCTATGGACTTTGTTATGGGTTTGTCTAGGACTAGAACTGGTCGAGATTCTATATTTGTTGTGGTGGATAGATTCTCTAAGATGGCACATTTTATTCCCTGTCATAAAACTGATGATGCTATAAATGTTGCTAATTTGTTCTTTAGAGATATTGTTAGGTTGCATGGAATGCCTAAGTCTATAGTGTCTGATCGAGACGTTAAGTTCCATAGCTATTTTTGGAAAACATTGTGGTCTAAGCTAGGAACTAAGCTTTTGTTCTCTACTACATGTCATCCTCAAACTGATGGACAAACTGAAGTAGTTAATAGAACATTGTCTACACTTCTTAGAGCATTGATTAAGCGTAACCTTAGGACTTGGGAGGAATGTTTGCCTCATGTTGAATTTGCCTATAATCATGGTGTGCATTCTGCTACTAAATACTCTCCTTTTCAAATTGTTTATGGTTTCAATCCTTTATCTCCATTGGATTTAATGCCTTTACCTTTGAGTGAAAGAGTTAGTATGGATGGTAAGAAAAAGGCTGAAGTCGTCAAGCGGATACATGAGCAAGCAAGGGTTAATATTCAAGCCAAAACAGAAAAGTATGTTCGCCGAGCCAACAAGGGACGTAAGAAGGTGGTGTTTGAAGAAGGCGATCTGGTTTGGATACATCTTAGGAAAGAAAGATTTCCTAATGAAAGAAAATCGAATTTAATGCCAAGGATGGATGTACCCTTTCAGATCATCAAAAAGATCAATGACAACGCCTACCAATTAGACTTGCGAGGTAAGTATTCGGTTAGTAATAGCTTTAATGTTGCTGAATTAGCTCCTTATGTTGCAGATGATGCGGATTTGAGGTCAAATCCTTCTCAAGATGGAGGGGATGATATAAGAATGGACCAGCAGCTTGAACCGGAACAAGAAGGGCTTGAGGAACTTGGACCAGAGGAGTTAGAACAAGCTATGGACGTACCAAATGGACCAATGACAAGAGCTAGGGCACAAAGACTTCAACAAGCCATTGGCATAATGCTCAATCAGGCTGAAAGCAACCTTAGCACCATAGCTAATCCAACCACATTGGTTGTGATTCAAGCTAGCTAAGGGTTGTCTAAGAGAGGTGTATACACTTGCACTCTTTTTCCCTTCGTCTAGTTTTATCCCCATGGATTTTCTAGACAAGGTTTTTAATGAGGCAATGTTGGATACACTTATTCATCTATCCTCTTAGACAACATGCTTAGAAAGGGAAAGTGATGTGATTCTCCCTAGGATAGGAATCTGAAAATCGGGGCTAGAGAACTCAGAATCGAATGAAACTTGAGCGGTGGATAGATTGGAGTGTGAGGAACATGCTGATAAGTTTTGAGCGGAATTGATCTAGGGGTTTCTGAGATACGATGGCAAACTCGTTGAGAGTCAATAAAACTGATGGAATGATGGAGGAGAAGAACGTGATGGTGATTAGGTAGAAGGGATTCAATTTCACAACGTGTAATGAAATCCCTGATTCGAAGAACGCATTCAAAGAATCAGCAATTGAGAGAAGAACTCGTTTTTCTTTCAAAAGAAAAGTCTTTGCTATTATTCAACTCTCACTTTTACAGCAAGTTCTGCGGTTTAAATACAACTCTAAAACAGCATGTACTTTTTTAAACCGAAAAACAACATGTAGTTTGAAACATAAATAAAACAATGAAGCGTTTAAATAAAAACAACGAGGCGTCCCACTAATTGATGCACCTCAAAATCTACTAAGTACAATACCAGATTGGTTTGTACATTATTCCCCTAATGGTAAGACTCCTAAGTAACTCGCCGTAGTAATTCCATCTGCCTCATTAAAAACCATGAAAGAAAACCCAATTGGGACAAAACTATCTATGGGAAAAAGAGTACAGACTCCCTCACCTAAGTTACCTAGTTATCATTACCAGGAGAAGTCTTCAAGTTGGAGATGTTGAAGACTTGAATAGCTGGTGGCGAGAACGATCCTTCAGCCATGAGCAAGTGAGCTTCCTTAGCCAACTCCTTAGCTCTCGAACGTGTGATTGGTCCTACCAGCTCTGGTTCCTTAGCTTCTATGCTGCTCACGATCACATCATCCTCTCCCTCTTCAAAAGGATTTGTCCTCAACTCCGAATCTGCAATATATGGAAGCAAGTCAGAAACATTGAACATTGGAGATATGTTGTACTTACCTTGGAGATCAATCTGATAGGCGTTGTTGTTGATCCTCCTTACGACTTCAAATGGTCCATCAGCTCGTGGCTGAAGCTTGCTCTTCCTCTCTTCTGGAAATTGATCTTTCCTTAGGTGAATCCACACCAAATCTCCTTCTTCAAAGATCAGCTCCTTTCGGCCCTTGTTTGCATACTTCTCATATTGCTGTGTCTTCTTCTCTATATTCTCCTTAGCTTTAGCGTGTATTTTCCTCACCTGTTCAGCCTTTTCTTTTCCATCTAAACTACATTTCACACTTGATGGCAAAGGGATCAAGTCTAGAGGTGACTGAGGATTAAAGCCATAAACAATTTCAAAGGGGGAAAAGAAAGTGGCAGAATGCTTAGCGTGATTGTAGGCAAACTCAACGTGTGGTAAGCATTCTTCCCATGACTTGATGTTGCTCTTAACCAACACTCTGAGAAGTGTAGACAACGTCCTGTTCACCACCTTGATTTGACCATCAGTTTGAGGATGACAGCTTGTTGAAAACGTGAGCTTAGTTCCTACTTTAGCCCAAAAAGTCCTCCCAAAATGTCCTAAGAACTTGGTATCTCAATCTGAAACTATCCCTTGCGGCATTCCATGCAAGCGAACTATCTCCCTGAAAAACAAGTTAGCTACACTAACAGCATCATCGGTCTTGTGACTAGCTTTAAAGTGTGCCATCTTGCTGAACATGTCAACAACTACACAAATAGAATCTCTACCATTTCTAGTTCGAGGTAAGTCAAGCACGAAATCCATGGAAATATGAGTCCAAGGCTGAGACGGGATAGTGAGAGGTGTGTACAAACCGTGAGGCTGCACCTTACTGTTTGCCATTTTTCATACAGCACACCTAGAACAAACCCTCTCAACGTTTGACTTCATGTTAGGCCAATAGAAGTGATCTTGCAATCCAAGTAAGGTCTTGGAAACTCCAAAATGACCAGCCAATCCGCCACCATGAGCTTCTCTAACCAATAATTCTATGATGGATCCTCTTGGTATGCACAATCGATTGTTGTAGAATAAATAGCCATCCTGTCTAATGTATTTATCACAAGCAAACTTATGGCATTTACCATAGCTCTCAGCAAAATCAATGTCAGTCTCATAAAGCTCTACAATGTGCTCAAAACCATCTAACTTTGAAGATAAAGTAGAGATTAGAGTGTACCTTCTGGATAATGCATCTACGACTACATTATCCTTACCTTTCTTGTACTTAACAACATAGGGGAAGGTCTCAATAAACTCCATCCATCTGGCGTATCTCTTGTTGAGCTTTTGCTGTCCTTTCAAGTACTTAAGAGACTCATGATCTGTGTGAATGACGAACTCCTTAGGCCACAAATAATGCTGCCACGTTTGAAGTGCTCTGACCAATGCATACAGCTCATTGTCATAGGTGGGGTAGTTGCTGGTAGATCCTCCTAGCTTTTCACTAAAGTATGCAACTGGTTTCCTATCCTGCATCAAAACAGCTCCAATGCCAACTCCTGAGGCATCACATTCAATTTTAAATGTTTTCTTAAAATCAGGAAGAACTAAAAGTGGGGCATTGATAAGCTTCTCTTTCAAGGCTGAAAACGCCTGCTCTTGTGCTTCTTCCCATCTGAATCCAACTTCCTTCTTGACTACTTCTGTTAATGGTGCTGCTATGGTGCTGATGTTTTGAATAAATCGCCTATAAAATCCAGCATTCTGACTTCTCCAACATTCTTAGGCGTAGGCCAATCCTTGATTGCCTTGATCTTTTCGTCATCTACTCTAACTCCATCTACACTAACAACAAAACCTAGAAAAATAACCTCAGTAGTACAGAATGAACACTTAGAGTAATTAGCAAAAAGAGATTGAGAGCAAAGAAGATCTAGAACCCTGCGGATGTGCTCTAAATGATTTCCCAAACCTTTGCTGTAGATGAGTATATCATCGAAGTGGACTACTACAAACAGCCCAATGAACGGTCTGAGAGTGTGATTCATGAGACACATGAACGTGATGGGAGCATTGGTGAGACCAAACGGCATAACCAGCCACTCATATAACCCTTTCTTGGTCTTGAATGCAGTCTTCCACTCATCCCCTTCTCTCATTCTGATATGATGATAATCACTCTTCAAATCGATTTTGGAGAAGGTGGTGGATCCACATAACTCATCTAGCATGTCATCAAGTCTT
Organism: Lepidium sativum; assembly: GCA_023374145.1. Taxonomy (NCBI): domain Eukaryota; kingdom Viridiplantae; phylum Streptophyta; class Magnoliopsida; order Brassicales; family Brassicaceae; genus Lepidium; species Lepidium sativum. Next base: position 16,196 of record JAKUCM010000103.1, on the reverse strand, counting down.
CCTTAGCTTCTATGGTGGTTCCTTAGCTTCTATGTTGCTCACGATCACATCATAATTGATCTTTTGGAGGTTCACCATTATGTGGAGTTGGAGGAGTTGTTCCATAAGGCTGTTATGTTTGAAAAGCAACTTAAAAGGAAGTGAATTTGATCGAGTTATGGCTCCAACAGATCGAGTTACACAAAAGACTCAAAGTTTGGTGTTCACAAGGATTTCAAGTCTAGTGTCAATACTAAGGAGAAGTTGTCACACTTAAGGGAATCTAAACCAAGTGTTTCCAAAGAGTTGAAAGAACCAGCCAAGTCTAACCTCAGAGCGAGAGACCTCAAGTGTTTTAAGTGTCATGGGTTAGGGCATTATGCGAGTGACTGCCCCAACAATAGGGTAATGGTACTTCAAGCTGATGGAGAATTCGAATCTGAGGAAGAAAAGCTTGATGAGCTGACAGATGTTGAGGTTGTAAAACCACCAAAAGGTCCTCTTTTTGTGACAATAAGAGCTTTAAGTGTCACGACCAAGACTACGAAACAACAACAAAGGGAAAACTTGTTCCATACTCTGTGTGTGATCAATGATAAAGTGTGCAGTCTTATCATAGATGGAGGTAGATGTACCAATGTTGCTAGCCAAACCATGGTTCAGAAGCTCGGTTTGACGGAAATACCTCACCCAAGGCCGTATAAGTTGCAATGGATGAATGATGATGGTGAGCTTGCTGTGAGTAAGCAAGCTAAGGTGTCTTTGAGTATTGGCAAGTATGAAGACGAAATTCTATGTGACATTGCACCTTTGGAAGCTAGTTACATCTTATTAGGAATACCATGGCAATCAGACCGGAGAGTTATTCACGATGGTTTCACAAACCATCATAGTTTTGAGTACAAGGGCAGAAAGATTATCTTAGCTCCATTGGCACCTCATGAGGTCTACCTAGATCAACTCAGCATGAAAAAGAAGCCACTGCAAGACCAGCCATCAAAACAATCCAAGACAAGGTGAGAAGGGAGTGAATCACCTAACCTTTTGATGGTTTCAAAAGAGAATTCGCTTAATCTAACTGAATTGGAACCGGCTGTGCCGAGTAGCATTCTTACTCTTTTGCAGGATTTTCAAGATGTTTTTCCTAAAAATAATCCGCCGGGACTGCCACCAATTAGAAACATTAAAACATTTCCTTATGTGATCAGGTATAAGAAAGGTAAAGATAATGTAGTTGATGATGCATTATCAAGAAGGTACACTCTCGTCACTAATCTTGAAGCTAAGTTACTCGGTTTTGAACACATTAAATCTCAATATATTTCTGACTCTGATTTTGAGAAGATCTTTGCACCTTGTGAGAAGTTTGCTCATGGAAAGTATTATAGACATGATGGTTTCCTATTTTATAATAATCGTTTGTGTGTTCCTAACTCGTCTTTGAGAGAATTGTTTATAAGGGAAGCTCATGGAGGTGGTTTGATGGGCCATTTTGGGGTGGACAAAACTCTACAAGTAATGCAGGAACACTTCCATTGGCCTAACCTTAAGCGAGACATTGAGAGACATTGTGCTAGATGTACGACTTGTAAGTTGGCTAAAGCCAAATCACAACCTCACGGTTTGTACACACCTCTTCCTATTCCTTTGCATCCATGGCATGACATTTCTATGGACTTTGTTATGGGTTTGTCTAGGACTAGAACTGGTCGAGATTCTATATTTGTTGTGGTGGATAGATTCTCTAAGATGGCACATTTTATTCCCTGTCATAAAACTGATGATGCTATAAATGTTGCTAATTTGTTCTTTAGAGATATTGTTAGGTTGCATGGAATGCCTAAGTCTATAGTGTCTGATCGAGACGTTAAGTTCCATAGCTATTTTTGGAAAACATTGTGGTCTAAGCTAGGAACTAAGCTTTTGTTCTCTACTACATGTCATCCTCAAACTGATGGACAAACTGAAGTAGTTAATAGAACATTGTCTACACTTCTTAGAGCATTGATTAAGCGTAACCTTAGGACTTGGGAGGAATGTTTGCCTCATGTTGAATTTGCCTATAATCATGTTGTGCATTCTGCTACTAAATACTCTCCTTTTCAAATTGTTTATGGTTTCAATCCTTTATCTCCATTGGATTTAATGCCTTTACCTTTGAGTGAAAGAGTTAGTATGGATGGTAAGAAAAAGGCTGAAGTAGTCAAGCGGATACATGAGCAAGCAAGGGTTAATATTCAAGCCAAAACAGAAAAGTATGTTCGCCGAGCCAACAAGGGACGTAAGAAGGTGGTGTTTGAAGAAGGCGATCTGGTTTGGATACATCTTAGGAAAGAAAGATTTCCTAATGAAAGAAAATCGAATTTAATGCCAAGGATGGATGTACCCTTTCAGATCATCAAAAAGATCAATGACAACGCCTACCAATTAGACTTGCGAGGTAAGTATTCGGTTAGTAATAGCTTTAATGTTGCTGAATTAGCTCCTTATGTTGCAGATGATGCGGATTTGAGGTCAAATCCTTCTCAAGATGGAGGGGATGATATAAGAATGGACCAGCAGCTTGAACCGGAACAAGAAGAGCTTGAGGAACTTGGACCAGAGGAGTTAGAACAAGCTATGGACGTACCAAATGGACCAATGACAAGAGCTAAGGCACAAAGACTTCAACAAGCCATTGGCATAATGCTCAATCAGGCTGAAAGCAACCTTAGCACCATAGCTAATCCAACCACATTGGTTGTGATTCAAGCTAGCTAAGGGTTGTCTAAGAGAGGTGTATACACTTGCACTCTTTTTCCCTTCGTCTAGTTTTATCCCCATGGATTTTCTAGACAAGGTTTTTAATGAGGCAATGTTGGATACACTTATTCATCTATCCTCTTAGACAACATGCTTAGAAAGGGAAAGTGATGTGATTCTCCCTAGGATAGGACTCTGAAAATCGGGGCTAGAGAACTCGGAATCGAATGAAACTTGAGCGGTGGATAGATTGGAGTGTGAGGAACATGCTGATAAGTTTTGAGCGGAATTGATCAAGGGGTTTCTGAGATACGATGGCAAACTCGTTGAGAGTCAATAGAACTGGTGGAATGATGGAGGAGAAGAACATGATGGTGATTAGGTAGAAGGGATTCAATTTCACAACGTGTAATGAAATCCCTGATTCGAAGAACGCATTCAAAGAATCAGCAATTGAGAGAAGAACTCGTTTTTCTTTCAAAAGAAAAGTCTTTGCTATTATTCAACTCTCACTTTTACAGCAAGTTCTGGGGTTTAAATACAACCCTAAAACAGCATGTAGTTTTTTAAACAGAAAAACAACATGTAGTTTGAAACTTAAATAAAACAACGAAGCGTTTAAATAAAAACAACGAGGCGTCCCACTAATTGATGCATCTCAAAATCTACTAAGTACAATACCATATTGGTTTGTACATTATTCCCCTAATGGTAAGACTCCTAAGTAACTCGCCATAGTGATTCCATCTGCCTCATTAAAAACCATGAAAGAAAACCCAATTGGGACAAAACTCTCTATGGGAAAAAGAGTACAGACTTCCTCACCTAAGTTACCTAGTTATCATTACCAGGAGAAGTCTTCAAGTTGGAGATGTTGAAGACTTGAATAGCTGGTGGCGAGAACGATCCTTCAGTCATAAGCGAGTGAGCTTTCTTAGCCAACTCCTTAGCTCTCGAACGCGTGATTGGTCCTACCAGCTCTGGTTCCTTAGCTTCCATGCTGCTCACGATCACATCAGAAAGGGAAGACTAATTCGACTAAAGGCTTTAAGTGGACTTATTTTAATCTTTCGTTTTATGTTTTGGTTTTTTATACTTTCAGCCCACTGTTTTCAAAAGCCCATTTTGTGGCTTAGCTTTCTTATAAGTATGTTGAACCCTAATTCCTTTCATTTCATAAAACATTTTATTCTAAAACTTTTCCCTCATTTGTTTGATGTGTATGGTGTGTAATATCCATACAACTTGGATCTTTCCCTCGTGTGTCATATCCCGGGTGAATTCAAGCTGAAGATCAAGAGTTCTTCATCCCTCTTGATAGTTCAAATCGATCCATTTAGTGCTCTAAAACGACCGTTCATCTTCACCATCTTATCTCCTTCGCCCCTCCATAGAATCGTCTCAAACTTTGTCACAAGTCTTATCGTCCAGTCTTATTTCCGCTGCTAAACTTTCAGTTCAATCCGAGTTGTTTTGAGGTTGATTTCGTTCTTCACCTCAAAACGTGACTCTTCGGTTTCCAGTTTCTTGTTTCACACTCTTGGGTGTTTACAACCTCTTGGATTCTTTCCTGGATACTCCTAACCCACTGTAGAAGTGTATCACTCAACCTACTGAGATCTAACCCAAATCTCTTTGGAGATTTCTCAGTAGGTTGGCAGTATGAATAAGTTCACAAATCAACCAACTAACAATTAAAAACGAGCAATATCTTGGTATAGGAATGTTAGCCCTAACTGCACCTAAGCTTAGAACCCTAAAACTTCTCAGATCTGGGGTTCAGGCGGATCAAGTCTCATGTGATCAGGATGAAACCAACACTAAGATCAAACAGATAGCTAGATCTATACATCAAACGCCTAAACAAGCTAAAAACCCAGAATTGAATCTAGATCTATCCTCTTCCTCATGAGACCCTTAGGGATCTACTCACTCATGGCAACGAAGATAAACCCAGAAATTGCAGAAAAAGTCATAGATAGAAAAAGGTTGGAAAACTGAAGAAGAAAATAGGCTTAACTCCTTCAGATTCTTAGCATAACCAACTAGATTTACGACAGTAGTAAAAAACAGAGGCAAAGAGAAAAAAGAGAAAACACTTCAAAGATTTAATAATGCTAACAGTTTCAAAGTTGTTAAGGTCTAAAGTTGTAGAAGATCCAAGATTGTTTTGCGGTTTTCGCATAAGGGGTATTTATAGAACCTCGAAACATAAAAAAGTCCTAATATGAGTTAGCATCTGACAAGGATTGGTAAAAACAACAAAAAAAAGGAAACTTGTGTGTTGATTCAGTGATGTGCTGGACTTTAAGAAGGCAAGCTGGATCTAGCCAACGAGCTGGATTTTAGGGTTCACTCGCCGGCCTACTGGCGAGCCGAACCGGCGAGCCAGGAATGGGTTTCACTCGCATGTGGTCTTGGCGATTCGGGAGCAAGCTTCAGTCTTGACGCCATACTCGCTTGTGTGTTGGCGAGTCAGGGATACGTTCCAGTTTTCCAGGCATATGTTCGGGACATTGGGCCAATTTAATGTCATGCTCCAAATCCAACTTCAGCTTTCAGGGTCTTCTGTTTAAGCACTAAGCGTTGAGCTCATACTTGTATTCTTTAAGCCAATTCCACCTCAAAATGCTCTAAATTTAGTTCTTTTGCACCTAACTATCTCCAAATGCGTGATATATGCGAAAATGCTCCTAAGAGACTCTAAAGTGCATCAAATGATATGAATAAGGATGTAAATCTACCTAAAACATGTTGCTAAAATGGTCAAAATACGAACATATCATTATATTATTCACGAAGCAAATGTATTACACAAACTAATTTATAAAAGTACCAAATCATGTCATTATAAGTCCAAGGACATGTACAAAATATAGAATCAAACACTTTAAGAAATATAAAAGAAGTGCTCTCTTTTATTAGTTTTGGATAATCTTCTCAAAAAACCAAAACTCTCAACACAATAATATTTCTTCATAGGATGTTACATCTCAACATCTCTATTTATAGGATCCAACTTATCCTAATCCCAATAGAAAACTATAGTATTTAGAGATCTCCTAAATAACTAACTAATCCTATCTATTTGATTACTTGGTTACTAAGTTACGCTTTAAACTTATCTTCAACATTCTCCCTCTTAAGCTTGAAGTGATCTTTGGTGGTGTCTTGGACTTCTATGAACTCTCTCATCTCTTTGAATTTGATTCTTCTAAATACCTTTGTAAGAATATCTGCTTTTTGTTCATTGTCGGGAACATGTCGACCTCGATCTCCATGTGTATTTTGTAAAGCCGATTCTTTGCTCTTAATTCTTTCATCATCAACTTCCTTTCACGGTCATATAGATGAAGATAATTCTGCTTCATTCTAATCTCACAACCTGATTATGTTGCTTGTCCAAAAGTCACTATGTTACTTTTTAATCCTAGTATGTAATATACATTCGTTAAAACCTTTTTCTCACCAATGTTACACAACAAGACAATCGAGCATTTTCCTTTTATCTCAATATTAGAATCATCTCTAAACCTTACCCTCCATGTAACTGTTTCATCAATCTTCGAGAAGAAATCTTTCTCTCCCATCATATGATTACTTGCCCAATTGTCTAAGTACCAAAGTTTTCCATTGCTTGATTCGTACTCCATCGGCTTTATATTCTTCTCATTAAGAAATACTACCTCATGTACAAATAGATCCTCGGCTTCTTGAGTCTCTTCTCCATCACCCTCTTTGTTTTCATACACTTCTTGAAGCTTGAGAAGTCGATCAGGACATTTACTCGCAAAGTGTCCTCTTTTGTCACACCTGTAACAAATCACATGGGAAAAATCCTTCTTTTGATATCCATCATTCTCGGCACTTCGACCTCTTCCTCTTCCTCTTTCTCTTCCTCAGTCACCTTGTCCTCTTCCATTACCTCATCTACCTTCCTCTTGATAGTTCATATTCGCATACATAAGCTTTCCTTCATCATTATCTAATTGTTGCTCTTCTTCGTTAATTCGTTCTTCATATGCATTTAACCTTCCAACAATATCCTCAAAACCCATTTTCTTTAGATCAAGAATTTGTTCAAGAGCAGCAATTATCGTGATGTACCTCCTTCTTGGTAAGCTATTAAGGAATTTCTTTACTATTTTTGCTTCTGTAATCGTTTCTCATAGGGCAGCCGCATTTGAAGTAATTTCCGAGAGTTTTCCGACAAAATCATCAAGTGTGTCGGTCTCCTTCATCTTCATTCTCTCAAACTCGGCCATAAGAGTTTGTAGTCTTGCTTCCTTAACTCTTTCAGCTCCAACATGTCGAGATTTGATAGCTTCCCAAATCTCTTTTAAAGTTTCTAGATCTCCAACTTGAAGGATTAGCGTTTCCAGGATCGATTGAAACATTAGAGTTTTTGCCATTCTATTTGTATCTCATGTTTCAATTGTATCCCATACTCTATGAACTTCAAATAGTACTTTCATACGTATAGACCATACTGTATAGTTTGTGGTGGACAACATCGGGCATTGTATAGATGACGAGGAAGCCGCTCGTTCCTTCGGTTTTGCCTTAACTATATCTCTCATGATATGGCTCTTCTCAAATCAATTTCTTGCTTACCTCTCGATGGTATTTCTCTGTTTAACTAGCTCGTCCTTCTTTGAAAACCTTTCTCGACTTGGACCTCTTTGGATTCGATTTGATCCGTTACCAAATATAGAATCGAACACTCTAAGAAATATAAAAGAATTTCTCTCTTTTATTAGTTTTGGAAAATCTGCTCAAAAAATCAAAACTCTCAACACAATAATATTTCTTAATAGGATGTTACATCTCAACATCTCTATTTATAGGATTCAACATATCATAATCCTAATAGGAAACTATAGTATTTAGATATCTCCTAAATAACTAACTAATCATATCTCTTTGATTACTTGCTTAATAAGTTACACTTTAAGCTTATCTCTAACACAATAACATAGGATATTACATGACTAATCGGTTCGAACGAGCGATACGATAACACTAGCATATCGAGGCGAGCTCACATAGAATTATAGAGCAGTCATGAAACTAGATTGAATGTTCAAAATTGTATTAGAAAACTTGACCAACTCGAATAATTTTAAGAAAACTCAATAAGTTGAATAACTTGAGTAAATTTTAGAAAAACTCTCAACAAATTCGGAAAAGAAGACATGAGCCATATGACGAAGAGGGTTGAATTAACTAGTTAAGTAACGTTGCACTGTCAGAGATCCCAACATATAGAGTAATTAATATGGGCCATATATAGACAATTTACATGTTGGTACTAATTAAAGATAAACTTATATATAACACTATACCTCATTGGCCATAGACATAAGAGCTTGAGCTAGGATTTCCCATTGATAGCAACTCTCTTCTGTTGTAGGATCATGTGAGGTTCTACCAAGGAATGATAAAACCATTCGACCTCCAGGAACCAACTCCTCGGACCGCGATCTCAGAAACAGTAAGAAATCGGTTTGGAATTGAAGAGCATAGGCTTTATGTGTACACTTGGGACTTGTCTTTGATAAGTATATCTTCCCTTTGTTCTCTAAATCACCTGTTATTGCGTCATTTTCCTTCTCGACCAAACCACATGGAACCTAATATGTGGATGATAACTTAGTTTAATTTACCGTACGATGCGGTGATATATTGATTTATGAAAAAATCTAACTGGACCACATTCGATTATAAAATCTGAACCACTAAGTCTAACTGAATACAATTTGTTTGACATCTAAACCACTAAGTCATCTGTTTTTTTTTTGTGTTGGCTTCTCGAATAAGAAAGATTCCAACGCACTAAATTTCTTTTAATATAAAGTTTCCCAGTACCTCTTTCATGAAAAAAATCCTTTTTATTTAATTAACAATAAGGAATTTGTTGACCTCATCAAGAAAAAGATAAAGAGTATATTATTACCTTAACAAATTTACCCCATATAATTGTTTTAGCTGGGTCATAACTCAAATCGTATCTTAGATTTCGGAATTCAGTTTTGCAAATATTTTTGAAGAAAGTCTAGTTTGTATTCATATGAATGTTCATACTATTACATATTAATTAAAAAGAAAGAGTATACACACCTGAGACAACCAGTGTAAACTAGAAGAAGAATGGACAAAGTGAAGGCTACGGCGAGGAAACAAACCGGTGGTGTTAGTATTAATCTGGTTGTAAAACGCCGGTAAAGAAGCAAATATGTAGTTGAAGTCATTGCTAGGGAGGTCGTTAAGAGAGACTCTAAGCTCAGGGACTGGACGGTCGATGTCAGCACACAGGTTTTGGATTGTGTCGACTATGTTGGAGATGGACAAGAGACTGTTGGGACCAGAGGAGCAGCCTTAAGTCAGCAATTCCAATGCTCGATATTTCTGAGTTGCCCATCGTTAGCTTCTTCAAGGCCTCGTCCATAACTTTTCTTCCTAGAGATATTATGTTGCTCTGCTAGATTACAAATAACATAGTACACATTTCGTTACTTCATAAGTTCTAGCTAGAACCAAACTATGTTTAAGGAATTGTGTACACAAGACTATGTATGATACATATTAATGTGTTGTGGATAAAATTTAACCTGAACGGTGGAGTTCTTTGCATAACTTGTTTCACCGTTTCCTTTGTTCATGTGAAGAACTAGTATTACTTCCATCTCTCTCTCTCTCTCTTTGAATTTGATGAAGCAGAAGATTTAATTAATGAAGATAGTAAGTGATGTTGAGTAGATATATAAGGAAAAAGATGTGGTAAGAGATGTTAGTGTTTTGACAACCATATGCAGCTTTCGTACGTTAATGTTGAGGATATCTTTCTCTCCTCATACACATGTACATTGTACGATCTCTTATATTAAGAGTATCTTCTACTTAACAATTAATTAAGTTAACCAGTATCCACATGCAGTTAATAATGTAATTTTTTGTGTGTCAGCAATTGGATCCATAAGGTTTGATATATAGCCAAACCTCACTTCCTAAAATCTTTTTTTTCTATTTGTAGCGGAGAGGGATTAAATCCCGCTGTCTGAAGATTTATAAAATGAACATAACTACTGGCCCACATGTAATTGGCAATTTAGTTGATGAAAAGTTGAGTTCATTAACATAGATTTTTTTTTTTGACAAGAATGGTTTGAGTAGGCAATGTAGAACCTTTATATTTGGTTTAATGCCAAAAAAAAAAGAATAAAAACATGGAAGCAAAAGCTATCAGTCAATGAAATGATAATACAAATTTCAAACTAATGATTTCTTCATGAAGAAGTGCTATCAGATCGAGGTAGCCAAGGCGAAAATAAGTCTTTTCACTGATAGCCCAAGAACCTAAAATTGAATTGGTAGTTTAAAATTTTACCAGATGTTATAAAATTACCAAAAGAAAAAAGAAAAAAAAAATCAATGGTAAACCGAAAAAGGTGGCACTACTTAATAACCCTTAAAAAGGGAAACAAAAAAAGAGCCAAAGGCTAACTCAGGCTCATGGAAATGGGGATCTTTCTCTAGCTTTGGGTCCACTTTGTATATAGATATTGATGAATTATATAAGTAGAGAACTTGTATCTTGTATTCTTGTGTTTGTGATTTTTATACGTATTATGGAGTTTACTGGTACTGTTGATATATTCAATCTAATAACAAAAATCCAATTGAAGATCAAATAATTCTGTATCAAAGACATGATCGACGGTAAGAAAATAAAAACTGTTGGGCGTTGAGAAGAAAGTCCGAACAAATTCGATGAAACTTTTTTTCATATCACATTCAGTCCAAAAAGGAGAAAATCGAAACATACCCAACTAAAAAATTTCAATGCAAGATACCAAAACTAATTTGAAATTGTATTTCAATAGAATATACCGCAAAAATAAATATATAACTCGCCAATAAAAACTGTTTAGTTATCTCTGGAGGTGAATATATACCAAACAGAATATGCGTGTTTCCACAAAGCATGATGTTAACAATGTCCTATTTGGCATCTCTTGGATATTTGGAACCGTTTTCCTCGTTAGGTAATAGTATCTTTTTTTTTTTTTTTTTTGTCAACGGTAATAGTATCTTCAATCTAAAGCTATTAAAGTTTCTGTACATATTTCAGTAAACAATCTTTATTTATTAAAATTGCACAAGTAGTTTCCCTCTATTTTCACATATTTTTCATTATTAATATAATATAAAAGTTTTATCGAAAGTAAAACAGTTGAAATGCAGTTGCTCATCACCTCCGTAATTCCATTTCCTCCTAAATCCTTTTTTTTGTGATTCCTGAAATTCTGTCACGCATCTAATTAGCAAAGCTTTCTACCCTTCTCAACTGCTATTCGCTTTCTCTGCTTTTCCAATCTCTATGTCTTGTTGTGAAGTTTTAATTCGACTATTAAGCAAGTTCTGGACATTTTCTGGTATCGGCGGAAAGTGAAGATCTTTTTGTCGGTTGGAATCTTAACAAATTTATGGTAACTCGACGGAATGACTTTCATAGAGCGGATCCATGGTTAAAAGAGAATGATGTTATAAATTTGTGGCCTATCGACCACTAAAAATTTAATCCATCTCGTCATCTCCGCAATCAAAATCGATAGCTTGACTGACCCTACAATGTTTAACAAACTTCAATCGAAGGCGGTCAAGGTTATGTCGACGGGTTTCATCCTAACGTCTGGAAGTGCCATTTTGTTCACCGTCACTTTAAAGATTAAGTTGACTGAACTTCCCGTGTTTATGAGCATATGAGATACATTGCAATCAGCAACTCGAAGTCTAATCACTAGAGAGTCATTATGGAGGAAAGCAAGACAACATAAATCATCTTCCGTAGTATTTTCTCCAACCTCTCTACCGCCATGGCAATTGAGATGGGTTCTAAGTAAAAATGATTTCACCCAACAGTCCTCAATCTGCATAGGTTATCGATCTTCAGAGATTTCATCATTTGCCGATGTTTTTGATGTACCTGTTTTCTGGCCAATACTTCTTTTGTAGTGGGTGATGTTATTCTTCCTCACGATGAGGAAATATGTACGGGACTCTTTATCTTTCAATTTTCATGACTAGCAAAAGGGTTGAAGAAAGTTTTGAGCTTTCATCGGAAAGATTAGTGCTTTATTCTCAAAGAGATCGTTGTGGTGGGTCTGGTTCTTACTTTATTGTATTTCTCTCAATTAATTCAAAGAGAAAACAAGATAATGTTTTTGAAATCAACTAATAAGGAGTCCTGAAAGCTTTTATTATCACTTGGAAATTGAAGAAGAAGAAATGTAAAAGGTTATCTTTTTGTTTGTTTGATTAGAGTTATTGTGGGGATCGTTCTGGTTCAATTTACATAGTTATGTAACTCACCTTTTTATGTTGGAGTAATATGAAAGAATTAGCTGAAAAGGTTGCAGAAGGAAAACCAAATTTTCCAGAGCAACGTTCTTATGGAATTTTTATGGCTGTAAATTCAATCAGAGACCTAAAGGTATGTTTCATTTATTTCCCTCTTTGTGTTTCCTACTGAAACTGGTACTACCCGTTAACGAGCTACTGTGTGCAGTGTGCTTTTGGAAAAAATAAAGTTTGAGGACATGCTTAAGGTAATCCGCCTGGAATATAATATGTTATGTGACATTACATCAGGAGGCTGTGGAACTTTTCTCACCATATTATAGGCAGATGCCTGCCTATCTTCACCATTAGTAAGTTTGATCATGATTGTGATCTTATCTACTCATTACATTTATTGTGGTATGATGATACAATGTTGTTGTCTCTTGGGTTTGCAACATTAGTGTTGGAATGGGAGAAGAATGACACTGAAAAATAAATGTCTGAAATAACAAAGGCTTTTGACTGGGAGATAGATATTAGCAGGCTATACGAAGGCTTAGAACCAAACACTAAGTGCCCATTTATGTCGATGGTAAGATCTAAAATAGGGTTACAAATATTTGTGCAATTATTCTTCTTTACATCACCTAAATAACAGGATAAGAATATTGATTAATGTAGATTGGTTATGGTGATGAGGGAGAATACATTTGTATGGCTTATAAAAAGAACTTGTGGACTTGTGAGTCAGTCTCAGATATAAAGCTTTAGAGAAGAGGTAAGGACGAAAATAGTTGCTCCAACTTGTAAGGATAGTCCTTGGTCTTCAAAGAATTTGAGTAATCCCCACCTTAGGTATATCAAACATAAGATTGTTGTTGTTTCAACTCGCCTTCAATTAAGCAAGGTGGTGGAACCACGGAATGTTGACTCGAGTAGCCCCCACCTTTAGTATATCAAAACCAAAGATTGTTGTTATTTCGACTCGTCCCTTCACGCCAATGGCTAAGAATGGTCACACAAGTGTGATGGAAATCACTTGATAAACCAGTTTGATCCCTTGGATATGACACACCAAGAAAGATCGAAAATTTCACAAAGAACAAAAAGAGAATCACTCTCAAATTTATTGATAAAAAGTTGGATGCCCACAAATGAGAATTACATGAGTTTATAAAGAAGAGAAATGACTCTCTAGATTCCTCTAAACTTATTGAATGTCTTAAATATAAAGAGTAAAGATTACTAAGTAAATGACAAGTAAATGTCACAATTTACTATGACTTGAATGAGAAGGACTCTTGAAATTTTGGCCTCCAAAATATCTTTTAGTCTTCCAAATTCGTCACGATTCATGCGCTGAACTTTAAGACTTGATTTAGGACTTCTCTTGGACTTGTAGAAGGCTCAAAGTGGTTTGGACTTGGCAAGTATAAAGTCCAATGGATTTCTTATGTTGTTCTTTGTCCAAAAGGCCTTGAATAAATCCACAAATGCTCTCTTTGATTTGTTTAGCCCGTGATCTTGTAATTGGACTGACTAAAATCTCCAAAACTTTCTCGTGATCTTCATTGCTTAGCTCCAAATTCTCCTTATCTTCCTTTCTGTTTTCCATGATCATATCACATCACCTAAATAACAGGATAAGAATATTGATTAATGTAGATTGGTTATGGTGATGAGGGAGAATACATTTGTATGGCTTATAAAAAGAACTTGTGGACTTATGGGTCTGTCTCAGACATAAAGCTTTAGAGAAGAGATAAGGACGAAAATAGTTGCTATTTGTCATTCTTGATGGGTCTCAGACATCATTGATATGTGTGGTGATGGTTATATAGGTTGTTGGTAACTGGGAGAGTGTGGTTCAATTCTGTGGAAAAAGAAAGATTCGGCTAGAGGTTCTGTTTTATGAAGCTGTTTGAAGCAGAGAAGAAGGAAGCACGTGCGTGTCCAACAAGTACGTAATTTAGCCATCTCTGTTTCTAAGCAGTGTGAGATGGAGAGAAGATAAATTGTAAAGGGTAATCATATGTACAGAAGCTTTGATCTTTGTGTTACGCTTTATCTATTTTGTTTCTTAATTTTACGTTTTGGTGTCTGACAATTCAGTCAAAGAGACACAAATCGGAGCTCCTTCACCAAAGAAAAAGACAACATGATTCCATTAACTTTTGTTGCGATATGATGCAGGAAGATTCTGATCTTCTCTTCAGAAAGCTGTCAAGGTATTAAAGCAATACACAATTCTCCTTCAATTTAATTGCCAAACGTTCCTTGCGTCTTAAACACAGCAACAATATATTTTACATGATAGAAATCTATTTTAAAAACAAAAACATTACTACATAGTTTTTCATAACATTAATATATACTTTCATATTAAAAAAATTAGGAGAAAAGAAAAGTAATAACATAATTATTATTCAAAAAAAATCTATTATTACAGAAAATAAGCAATTGTAGATTATATAAATCAAACAGAATGCTACAACTTATTCAACCCTAACTAAAAAATACTATCCAACAAAATCGTATTAATGCAAGAACATAAATGAAACTATTAAGAAATAAAAATGTATACTTATATAATATAGAGAATATGGGAACAATATATAGTTCAAACATGCAAAATCCATATGTAACTACTTGAACAAAGAACACTAAATATGATTATCAAAATAATAATAATAGCGAAGACATCTCTGAAAATAACTCTGGTTATCAAATCTATGTCCTTTTGGGTTTCCTTTTGTTGTAACGCTACTGATTTACGTATAGAAATCGATGAAACTAACATGTTTTTAATTTTCGAGACAGATGCTTGGTGGATTTTTCTTCTTATCATATATGATTCTAAGAGTGATTAAGCGAGAATTAGAATCTGAATTAGTTTTCAACAAGTGTTGTTGGCTCTAGAAACACTGGAACTTAACTTTTATATCCTTTTAAAACATAACTAGAGGCAATAGTTGATGCTATGTCCTTTCGAGGCTTTCATTGGACATAAAGCTTGGGTGTGGGTATATGAGCTTTTTAATGAATTCAATGGTTTAATTAGATTACTCAGTTTTGTCTCCCTCATCTTTCATAACAGTGGAAAACTGGATAAAAAAAAGAGCTATTAATTTAATTTTTTTCATTTGGTTTTGATTCTTGTTGGTGCAGAGGGAGGGCAATGATGATAACAGAGCATATCTGGAACAAATTTATTTTGTGGTTCGTGTTCACTCTTAATTTTGCACCTTGAGACATCATTGTTGATATGAAGTTTATATGTATATGACTGTTTTTATTGGTTTCAGTGCATGTGTAAGTATGTTTTCTTTGGTTAGCTCAACAATTATTACTTGGATTGTCTTAAACCATGATGTTACCATATACACAACTCATGACCAGAATATTCATTTGGTTGATGATGTTTGCATCAATAATACAGTCCTGTCATTTCTTTGCACTCTTCTATGTAGATAGAAGTTACTAGTGAAAGCTTACATGTAACAAATGGAGAAAGATCGGCTCTTTCTTTGTTGTATAGTTGCTGACAATAGAATTACAAGGAAAATGGACATACATATGTTCAAACTCGAGATGGGTTTTTTCCTTTATCCGATTAGAAACTTGATCGGAACATCAGTTGGATCTTTGAAAGAACGAAAAGAACACACAAATTTACCAGTTTTGTTCACAATATGTGAACCTACATCTCTCCGGAGCAAAAGCTCCAAAAGCCAATCTCTTCGGTTAAACTTAATCAATGTTTTGTTCACAAGGTATAGACGTAATCAATGTTTCTCTCTAACTCTCATCAAACTTTCTCAATAGAATCTAGCTAATACTTATACCCAATTCTAAAGATTAACTAATTCATTAATGGTATTCAACAACCTGAAAAACCGATAACAACTCTCTCACTCAGCTTCATCCTTGCTTCAACTGAGATAAAAGATTAACGGATGAGATTGGCTTTTAGACTTGACCCGGATCACCTGAACTGGATCCAGAAGAGCTCCGCTTATAAACCCATGGATACAGGACCTTCTTCATCAGATAGAGTCCTCTTTTATTCTTCTTTGCTTGAAAACCTCCATATAATGTAAATCAAAGATTTACATATATATATATATGTATTT